>CAUYQG010028362.1:0-46940 GCA_963574415.1 Tarsius wallacei | reverse complement strand
AATCAAGTTTTCCAACTCCCCGCCTTTGCTTACATTGTTTCCTCTATCTGAAATTCATTCTCCCAAATCTCATCCCAACTCCCGCAATTTCCCTTTGGCCGTGTTTGGTCATTCGGCCCATCTCCACCAAGTTTCACATTTGACTCTGACCCTAGCCTCGTTTATCCTCCCAGATCCACATCCTGCACCCCTCCAGACGCAGGATGGGGTCAGAGGAGGCAGCTTTTCAGACTCCAGGCCGCCGTGCCAGGTCAGGAGGAAATTATAATTTATTCAGGTATTTATAGAGTTCTGAAAAAGATTTGGGGTCAAAGCAGGAAGGAGAAATAGAATTTGACGGGAGTTGGGATGAGATTTGGGAGAATGAATTTCAGATAGAGGAAACAATGTAAGCAAAGGCGGGGAGTTGGAAAACTTGATTTCTATTCAGGGAAACAGCGGAGAGTCTACAATATCCGAATACGCCAGCGGAGAGTCTACAATATCCGAATACGGCTCTCTGGAGAGAGCCAAGCTAGATTTCGAGGGCCAGAGCGCGAGCATACAGTCTTTAGGGGCAGGACTGATGGGCATCAAAAGTCAAAGAGCCCGACTCGGTCGAGGGTGAACAAGAAGGTTGGACGTGAACCAAAGCGGCGCGTATTCGGATATTGTAGACTCTCCGCTGTTTCCCTGAATAGAAATCAAGTTTTCCATCTCCCCGCCTTTGCTTACATTGTTTCCTCTATCTGGAATTCACTCTCCCAAATCTCATCCCAACTCCCATCAAATTCGATTTCTCCTTCCTGCTTCCACCCCAAATCTTTTTCAGAACTCTAGAAATACCTGAATAAATTATAAGTGCCTCTTCCTGATCGGATGTGTGTATGTAGAGTGGGGGCAGACACTGGGCTGAAGGTCACAGTTCTTCAGGCCGCAGGGCACATACATGCACACACGTGCTTGTACACAGTATTCTGTACCATCAAGTAGTCTTTCGACTCCAACTTTTGAACTTCAGGAAACAACCTATGATCAACTAGAAGCCAAAAGAAAACACAATCCGGTGAAGTAGCTTATAACTTTCCCGAATGGTTGGGGGAAACGGTCCACACTCTTCCAGAAAGACTTCCAGCAGGATCCACTTTTTAAGGTGTGACAGACAAAGCTTAACTGGTGACCACGTAGGCCAAATATTTTCTTTGGCCAGGGATAAGGAATAGAGAGAGATTTCGACTCAGGACACAGAAAGAACAGGAAAGCAACTACAAAGCCCAAAAGAGCAACCATTCCTTCGAGCCGGAATCGAACCAGCGACCTAAGGATGACTACACTGCAGGCACTACAGTCCTCCGCTCTACCAGCTGAGCTATCGAAGGAGTTGCGGAAACGGTGCTTCCAGAAATCCCTGTTCAGGATATCATTAACCAGCGTTAGATGAGAAAGAGTCTCCCTCATATTCGGAAAATTAATACTACGGAGGCGCAAGGCCAGTTGGTGAGAGAGTCTTGCGCCCTTCTACAGGGGGATTTGCCCTGCTTCACCGAGGGGCTTCCAAGAAGAGCCGATGCGTGGGCCCGTCCCAGGCGCCCCTAGAGCCTGTGCATGTCGAAGGCTGCGTGTCCTCTGCTCGCGGGCACGGATGCGTGTGTTTGGGTGTAGACTGGGGCGGGCACCCGAGCATGGGAGAACGCGCGCGATGCCGAGGCGGTGGGACGCAGGATTATGGCCGCGCCACTGCGCGCGGGAGAGATGTGCGGGCCCGGGGCTGCTCTGGTCTCCTCCCTTCCTGTGCTCGCAGTCCAGGCGCGTCTGCGCAAGCGAGCCGCATCGCTCTTCTTTTTGCAGACACACGGACTCCGGGAGGGGAAAGATTTGGAGCAGGGTACGCGTGGGCAAATCCATCATTTCCGTAAGAATTCACTTTCGTGGAAAACATTTTTAGTTTATTCAATAAGGAGGTCACAATTTCTTTGAGTCAGTGTCAAAGTGAGTGACGCTTTCCCCGAAGAGCGGGTCCTTACATTTCCAGAACCCCACTGACACATGAAACCTTGCCGCACGGCGTGCATGTCCTGGGATGCCTAGCTGGAGTGGCCATCGCCGGCTCTTCCCCTCTGGGGAGAGAGCCTTGTTCTCGACTCCAAATCTCAAAACCGGCGCCCGATACTGTTCTATTGCCTGGCCGCCCCATTTCCTCCTTTGGCGCTGTCGGTTCCCGGCCCTGGTTCTGGCCGCCAGCAAGACTCTCGCCGCCGGTCGGCACAGCCGGGGCGTCCGCGGAGGATGGCAGCGAACCCCTGGCCTCCTCTCCATTCCAGGCAGCAAAGCAGCACTTGCGCACTAGTACTGGAATCTAAAAGACAGCGCCCCTGCTGTTTACTTGGGAGCTCTGGTCTGCGGCGAGGAGCTACAAGTAGGCAAGCTTCCCGAGGCTTCATTAAGGGTGAGGAGAAGGGAAATTTTAAAAAAGACTAAAGGTAGTAAACCCGAAAGGCCCCAGCGAGATTTGAACTCGCGACCCCTGGTTTACAAGACCAGTGCTCTAACCCCTGAGCTATAGGGCCCTGCAGAAGAGCACTTTCTTCCTTTCTTAGAAAAGGAAAGATTTTGTGGGGCCTTTGCTACAGCATTTAAGCGTAGAAGCTAAACATAGCCCGGACGTCGTTTCGATCCATTTCCCTACAACTGGAATTCAGTTTGCAAACACTCTGTGATCTATGGCGTAATGTGGACGCCAATGACAGGGACCCCCACTGTCCAGCTCGACACAGTTTAACACAGAGGAAGATTCCCTCGCTCCCTCCAGACTGTGAAAATTAAGAACAGAAACCCGGCATAGAGGGAGGAGCCTACCACAAATCTCAGTTGAAACTGCTGACATCGCATTTGGTTTTTTCCTCGTCTCAGGACTTCTCCAGACCTGCAACTGCCTGCCTCTTCCAAGTTCCTCAGACGGTAGGGATGTTTCTCACAACTTCGAGTCTCGGCGCCAGAGCAGGCATTTATTAATTCGCTATTTAATTCATTCCTTCATTTAACAAACACTGGATTCCAATTCTGTGCTGGGCTCTGCTCTAGAAACTGGGGGGTCCAGATATGATCCTTATCCTGAAGTCACTGCCATAGGCTTGTGAAGCAAAACAATTTTAGTTTTCATGAAAGAGAACAATGAAAAGTAGCTGTGCCAAGGGCGAAGGGGCAGTGGCCGTGACAAGGTTCGCATATTTATAAAGTGAGCCCTCCGAAGTGGCCTTCAGGAGAGCATTTGACCTGAGCTGCACCGTGAAGGGAGATTAAGACTTAGACAAGTTTGGGGACGGGGTTATCCTCAGTAGAACAAAATGATGGGCAAAGCCCTGGAAAAAGACTGAGGCATACAACGGACCACAGTAGAACTCTGGCCGGAGCAGAAGCCCACCCTTCTGGAACTGAGGGCAGATGTGAAAACAGGCTAGTAGAAGACAGACGTCAAGTTAGGCCCTGTAAAAACAGAACATCGAAACACAAAGCATGGATTGCAGAATGAATAGGAGGGGGGAGGAGAAACCGTAGTCAGGAACACCAGAGACTGGCCACGGTGCAGATGCTCAAACGTAAAGCTGAGACAGGGTAACAGTCGTGGAACTGGAAAAGAAGGAATGAATAAGAGAGAAACAGGGAAGGAAGATTCTGCTGAATTTAGAGAAGAACAACAATAAAGTGGAGGGAATGTTTTCAAAGTTACCTTGAAGAAGCAAGAAAAAAAGGATCTACCTCTAAGGTATCTGAAGAGGCTAGAGGGATCAACGTAAGGCTAGGATTTAGGTAAGCTGATTCAAGTGGCAAACTGAATCTGAGGTGAGGATGGAGTCGTTCATAGGGATTGTACAATAGCTGGAGCACTCTTGTTTCTAAAGTCCCATGGATTAATAGGCCAAGGTTAGGTCAAATTACTAACTCATCCACTGAGATCCTCCTGCCTCAGCCTCACCAAATGCTCAGCTACCATGCCTGGCTGAAAATGCACATTTTAAATTTGTTTAGATTTTCCAGAACTACTTCTGAATTGTGGTTTCCTATCTATTCCTACGTCCATATTTTTGAAAATGCTACAAAAGATACAAAGAAAGAACTGAATGAGAAGGTGGAGAAGGTAAGAAGATTCTACAGCACTTAGTTATGGACTGCTTTATTTTGTTTTTAGAATCATATGCATTAGTATAATATTCTCAGTTTTTAACCTCAGCCTCGAGGGGCAGTTCATACTTCTGGGTCTCCAAAACACCTAGCAAAATGACCACCACATCTCAGGGCATTAATAAATACTTGAAATGGAGAACAGACAAATGGACAGGCATGTGTAGAGGAAAATTACTACCCACAGAAATCTGAAACAGTGTGGAAACTTTAGTTTCCTCTTCTTGGAATCCTGAGTAAAACAAGCACTAAAAATTTCTAAGCGCCTCCTAGCTCCCATACAGTTTAAGCATAAATTACAGGAAGCCAGTCTGAATCCAGATGCCAATTCTTAAATTTATGTGGTCACTAAAAGGTGTATCTGACATTAGTACTGAGATGAATGTTCCACTAACCCAACACATACACAGACCATCCTTACAGAAAAAGGAGAAAGTTACCGGGAAATAAACATATGATTAATCATTGAGAATGTCAACCTCTAATGTTCTCAACAAAATACTAGGTACAATCAGTTTAAAGTGCATATACATTCAGCCCCAGTAGGGCTCGTTTTCTCTGAAAAATGTTGGATCTCTTTCCTCATGCCAATGCCTTCCTTCTCACATTTCTCTCACTCTCCAAATGCTCAACAGGGTATTGACAAAAGTGGTGTCCATGACATGCAGATGTGAGACCTAAGACTAATAAAACTCATTTAGCATCAATCTTTTCATACGTATTTTTCCTAGTTGCAATTTTATTTAGCAGCCTACATATTTTACCATGTGTGGAAAAATGTCAGAAAATAAATGTGTGATATTTTAAACATTCAAGGCCTACATCTGGCTCATGGTTGCCTGAATATCTGTGTTTATTTTCTTTAAGCTTTTTCAAAGACATAGCAAAGGGCTGAATGAGGAGGAAAAGAAGAAGAAACATTTGATTATAGATTATTTTGCTTTGTCCTCAGATTCATGTACATTCATCAACATCCTCAACTATGTCTTCAACTCCCTTAGGTTGTTTGGTGGTTTATACAGCTGTGCCTCCAAAATACCCAGCATGGTGCTCAGCACGCTACAAGGGTGTCATTCAATTCTTAACAGCAGGAAAAAGGTGCATAAACACGCAGAGTGTGAAGGAAATCACTACCCATAGAGATATGAAACATCTCAGAATTCTTTAGTTTCCTCTTCCCAGAATTCATGAATAATCTCTTACCTCCTTCTGCCTCTGACATTGTATGAGTATAAATTACAGGAAAAAGTCAAATTCAGGTGCCATTTTCCATGTTTGTGTGTATACTCACTAAAAGGTAAAACTGAAACTAAGACAGAGTTATCCTTTCCCTTTCTCAATGCATACACACACACACACACACACACACACACACACACACACGCACGCACACTATCCTTAAAGAAAAATGGGGAAATAAATATATGGCTACATACTGAGGATGCCTACCCTGAAGACAATGCTCTTCAACAGAACATCTCCTAGAAGTAATTAAATCCTGTGAGGGCAGAGTGTTTTGAGGAGTGCCTGAATTCCCTTCTTAAGCCAATGTGTGATGCTGGAGAGTCAAGAGGACATACTTTCCACTGACAGAAACCCTAGTGGAATCTCTTTTTTTTTTCCCAGTGGATTCTCTTATTAGATATTTAATAGTTTGTAATTTTTCTGAGAGTGCTAGGATGCCAAGTTTAGATGCCACACAGCCACAAACAAATATATGACTGGACTGTGGAAGCCCAACTCTGTCTGCTGACCAAGTGACCAACTCTTTCTTCCCATTGACTTTTCCCCTGCCAAAGACCAGGGCTGTCTGGGATGAGGTCATCCTTCTTACTCTATCAGCCATAAAATTTGAGTGGATCTTGAAGGGAGGCAAAGGAAAAATTCCTTGGATTTTAGCTTCTGGAGGGCTTTGCTTGCCCGAGTTCTGGCTGTTATGACTTCCCATCCTTAGAGGTTGAGCTCACTTACAGAAAGAGGTATCAAGTGTTTAGTGCTAAGTGAAAACAAAACAGAACAAAACAAAACAACACACACACACACACACACACACAAACACAAACACACACACACTTACACACACAAGTTTGCACAATATTGGAAGAAGAGTGAAGAAAAAGTGAAGAAAAAATGATACAAGATTTCCAGGAAATTTGTATGGTGTGGGCAGGGGTGTAAATGCATGTCTTTTATTTTATTTTATTATAGAGACATGGGGTACAAGTGAGAATTAACTACATAAATAGGCAGTCTGCAGGTGAAGTTTGGGCTTCCAACTGTCCCTAACTTCCCTTGGTAGTGCCCAAAGACTGCCGATCCCTCCCTTGTGCTCATGTGATTATTGTTCAGGGCCCACTTATGAGTGAGAACATCCAGTATTCAGTTCTTTATTTCTGTGACAGATCACTTAGTACGATGGTCTCCAACTCCATCCAATTTGCTGCGAAGTTCACGATTTTGTTTTTCATTATGGCTGCGCAATACTCCATCATGTATATGTGTCACATTTTCTTTATTCAGTCCACTTTCGATGGGCAGTAGGTTGGCTCCATATGTTTTGCTGTTGTTAACAGTGTGGCAATAAACATACGTGTGCAGGTATCTTTTTTGTAGAACAATTTATATTCCTCCAGATATATTCCCAGGAGAGGGATTGCTAGATCAACTTTTAGTTCTTTTAGGAATTGCCACACTGCTTTCTATAGAGGTTGAACTAGCTTGCACTCCCACCAGCAGTGTAGAAGCATTCCCTTTTCATCTCACCTACACCAGCATCTGTTGTTTTTTGATATATTAATAACAGTCGTCCCTACCAGAGTCAGGTGGTATCTCATTGATGCCAAAAAAGTTGGGGACTGCTGCTTTAAAAGTCTAAGGTTATACTAGTGCTTCAGATGCATTTAATTTTCACAATGACAACTTTAAGGAAGATATCTTTATCTTTATTAATAGTTAATAAAAGTGGTCAGGTGCAGTGGCTCATGCCTGCAATCCCAACACTTTGGGAGGTTGAGGTGGGAAGATGTCTTGAGCCCAGGGCTCCAGCCTAACCTAGGCAGCGTAGTGAGACCTCGTCTCTATAAAATCAATTTTAAAAAATTTAAAAAGAGTCAATAAATTAAAATTAATAGTCTGGGTACTTCTGAATCTGTTGAATGGGGTAGCTAATATCAGACTTATGCCCCTATAATAATCAAATATAAAACTAGACAAGATATAAACCATAACTGCTGTTAGGCATTGGATAGTGGTCTCACAGAACTCAAGAAAGCACTATATTTACTATTAATTTATTACAGCAAAAGCACAGAACTCAAGAAAATTTATTATAGGAAAAAAACCAGAACTCAAGAAAGTACTATATTTACTACTAGCTTATTATAGCAAAAGATACAAATCAGAACCAGCCAAAAGAAGAGACATATAAGGTGAGGCCAGGGAGGATCTCAAACACAAAGTTCCTGTGTTCTTTCCCCACGGAGTTAGGATGAATCATGTTCCTGGCATATTGATGTACAACAATATGCAGAGTATTACCAACCAGGAAAGTCAACCCGAGCTTTGGTGTCCATATATTTTTTGGAATTCCATATGTAGGCACAATTGATTGAATCATTGCCTAGGAAGTTGAACTCAATCTCTAGTCAACCTCTCCTTACCAGAAGTCAGGCCTGTATCATGTGGCTCAAAGTCCCAACTCTAACAACATAGTTAGTTCTCTAGCATGGCTAGCCCCATACTGAATCATCTTTTTTTTTTTTGAATAGGAGTCTCACTCTTTTCATCCAGGCTGGAATATAGTGGCATGCTCACAGCCATCGCAAACTTCACCTGCTGGGTTCAGGCAATCCTTCCACCTCCACCTTCCAAGTAGCCGGAACTACAGGGCACCGCCACCACGTCCAGATATTTTTATTTTATTTATTTTTTGTAGAGAACCCCTGGACTCAGGCAATTTTCTACCTCCACCTCCCAAAGTACTGGGATTACAGGTGTTAGCCACCGCACCTGGCTTGAGTCATCTCTTTAACATAAACTCTCTAGGATTCCACCATATGACACCTTGTTAGCAAAAGCTATGAATAACAAAGGCACACCTATCATTTGAGATATTCTAATTTGAATTGTTCTAAGGGTTTATGGGCCATGTCTCAGTAACTGGGGCAAAAGACCAGCTAAATTATTTGTTGTACAGGAAAGAGATAATTGGATAGTTTTAAAAATACAAGTCAAAATCAGTACATTAAAAATATTATGACTGGGCACGTTGGCTCATGCTTATAATCCCAGCACTTTGGGAAGTCGAGGTGAGTGGGAGGCCAAGGTGAGAGGATTACCTGAGCCCATGGGTTCGAGACCAACCGGGGCAACTTGGCAAGACCTCATCTCTACAATAAATCAAAAAATTAGCCGGGCGTGGTGGCATATGCCTGTAGTACCAGCTACTTGGAAAGCTGAGGTGGAAGGATCACCTGAGCCCAGCGGGTCGAGGCTGCAGTGGCTGTGAGTGTGTCACCACACTCCAGCCTGGGCGACAGTGAGACTCTAACTAAAAAAAAAATTATTAGAAAATAGAATACAAAAATAAAAGATAATGGGAGAAAATAGGAAATCAGAGACATGTAGAACATAGGCTAAAGGAGACTACATGCACATAATTGAAGTCACAGAAAGAAAAGAGGAGAATGGAATAAAGGCACAGCTGAAGATGAGAACCAAAAGTTTTCTTTAAAAAATTAAGACAGAGATTCAAAAATCCCAGAAAAATCCACTCAGAATAAATACAAAGGAAATGACACCTAGAAACATGTAGCCAAACTCCTTCAAACTAAAGATAAAAAAGAAAGTCTTAAAAGCAGTAATGGGAGACAGGGAAGCACATTGCCTTCAGGGAAACGACAAGAATCACCACAAATTTATCAAAAGAAATTGATACTAGCAGAAAACAGTAGAATAATTTCTTTAAAGTGCCGAAAGATTAAAAAAATCACTGCCAATCTATCTTTTTATACTAGAGAAAAGTCCTTCATAATCGAAGGTGAAATGAAGATATTAAACAAACAAGATATTAGAGATAATTAATTGCCAATAGACATGAAATACAAAAGATATATTTTTTGGACTGAAAGTTAATTAGTCAGTTGGGAACATGGAAGTAGAAGAAGGAATAAACAGCACAAAAAAGGATAAAAATATGAGTAAACTTAAGATAATACACCATTCACAGCAACAATAGTAACAAGGGACCGTGGAGTTTAGGATGTATACAGAACTTAAATGTGTGAAATCATAGAAGAAAGGTAGGAAGGGATAAATGGAGATAAACGGCTATAAAGTTCTTGGCATTATTTGAAATATGATAAAATATCAATGTCAGGTCATGTTAATAAGAAAAGGATGCATTTTGTAATTTAAGGTTAATAACTACAAGGATGTTATCAAAAGGCAAAACAAAATAGTTAATAAAAGAGATAAATGGAGTCATTAAT
The DNA here is from genome assembly GCA_963574415.1 of Tarsius wallacei. Taxonomy (NCBI): domain Eukaryota; kingdom Metazoa; phylum Chordata; class Mammalia; order Primates; family Tarsiidae; genus Tarsius; species Tarsius wallacei. Next base: position 37,293 of record CAUYQG010028362.1, on the reverse strand, counting down.
ATGCTTGTTTAAAGCAAAAAAAGTCAGGAAAGGAGGAATAAAAAACAACAGATAAAGGGGAATCTCATCAAACTTTTTTTTACCTTGATATTGGTGATGGTTGCATTGAAAGGACAGACCAAGAGTGGGAAGCCATTTTTTTTTTGTCTTGTTCTTAAACCCTGACACAATGATGAGAAAGTAGAAGCTATGTCCTGGAGAAATCCACTTTTTATCTTGTTCCTAAACCCTAACACAATGATGAGAAAGTAGAGGCTATGTCCAGGAGAAATACATGCTCTAGGTAAAGATTTTTGCTGACTTTGTCTTTTCAGAAACACAGACTCCTTAAGCATGACCAGTACTGGCCTATTGTAATTTGTCTTTTTAGAAACCCAAATTTCTCAAGCATGACCAGTACTGGCCCATTGTAAATTCAGTGCCTGGTGATCAGGACCTCCCTCAAGGTTTCCAAGACATCCGCAAGTGGTCAACAAGGAAGTCACAGCTGTCACTTCTACCTGATTGCAACATCTCTGGGGAAAGGATTTAAGCCAGCAGTGGGGGGGGGGGGGGGGATGTTGCCACACTCATCTAGAATGTAGGCTCGCTTCCTGTCTGTGGGAAGTGAATCTTTCTTAAATAAATCTTTTCTTCGTTCACCTCTTTGTGTGTTGCAAATCTTTGCATTACCCAGATCTCTGGTTACCAGCGCTCACCTCTGGCACGCCGGCGCTGCGCCCCTCCCCGTACATCCATTCACTCTCACCTTCCATACCCTAACATGCATAACTTGTAATGTGACTTTTAAAATCTTTGAATTGTTCAGTTGCAAAGATGAATTTTGGCTATGTAAGCTATAGTCCAACTAAATTACTGAAAAAAAGAATTGTCAGGAAAAATAGAAAGCAAATATTGAGACAATTCCATCTATCTGAGATATTACATTTAATGTACCAAGTAATCTAGTTAAAAACAAAGATTGCCAGACTGAATTAAAAATGAGATTCAACTGTATGCTGTTTCTACAATACATTTATTTTATTTTGTTTTTAGAGACAGGGTCTTGCTCAGTTGCCCAGGTTGGAGTTCAGTGACACAATCACAGTTCACTGCAGTCTCCAACTCCTGGGCTCAAGGGATTCTCCCACCTCAGTCTTCTAAGTAGCTGGGAAGCTGGGATTACAGTTGTGTACTACCACACCTGGCTAATTTTTTTTTTTTTTGTAGAGACGAGGTCTCCCTATGTTTCTCAGGCTTTGAACTACTGGTCTCAAAAGATTCTTCCACCTCAGCTTCTCAAAATGCTGAAATTACAGGGGCGAGCCACCATGCCTGGCCAGAAAACACATTTTAAATGTAAAGGCACAGGTAGGCTGAAAGTAAGAAATGGAAAAATATATACCATGAAAACTCTAAAATAATAAAAGCTGGTGTAACTATATCAATATGTAACAACAGATTCTTTAAGATGAGAAATACTACATGAGATATTGGGTTGTTGTTTTTTTTATGACAAAAGGGGCAATTTAACCTGAAGATATTCCCTGTGGTACATTCACACAATGGATTGTAACTCAGTGCCAAGAAGAAATGAGCTATCAAACCATGAGAAAATATGGAGGCACTATAATAGACAGAATGTTTGCATCTCTTCAAAATTCATATGTTGATACCCTAAACCCCAATGTGATGGTATTGTGTTTGTTTGGAGGTGGGGCCTTTGGGAGGTAATTAGGATTAGATGGGGACATGATGGGATTAGTGTCCTTATAGGAAGAGACACCAGAGAGTTTTCTTTCCTCCACCACAGGACACAATGAGAAGGCAGCTGTCTGCAAGCCAGGAAGAGCGAGCCCTTACCAGACCCATACCATGCTGGATCCTTGGCATTGGACTTTCAGTCTCTTAGTCTGTGAGAAAGTACATGTCTATTGTTTAAGCCTAAGCTATTTTGTTATGGCAGCCTGAACTAAAAAGGAAACAAATTCACATCACTAAGTGAAAGGAGTCAATCTGAAAAGACTACGTACTGTGTGATTCCAATTCTGTGATATTCTTGAAAAGGTAAAGTTATGGAGACTGTAAAAAGATCAGTGGGTGTCAAGTATTAGGAAGGAGGGAGGGTTGAATAGGCAGAGCATAGAGGATTTTTAGGGTAGTGGAATTATTCTGTACGATACGATAATAATGAATATACGTCATTGTACGTTTGTCAAAATCCATAGAATGTACAGCACTAATGAACCCTAGTGTAAATTATAATTTGGTTGGCTGGGCATGGTGGCTTAAGCCTCTAAACCCAGCACTTTGGGAGGGTACATTGGGAGGATTGCTTGCGATATGGAGTTTGAGACTAGCCTGGGAAACATAGTGAGATCCTGTCTTTATGTTTAAAAAAAGAAAAGAAAAGAAAACTATAATTTTGGGGTGATAATGATGTGTCAATGTTAATTATCAATTGCAAAAATGTGCCACTGGGCTGGGGAATGTTGGTGGTGGGGGAGGCCTTGCATGAGTCGGGACGGTGGGTATTTAGGAGCTCTCTGCACTTTCTGTTCGGTTTGCTATGAGCCTAAAATTGCCCTGAAAAATAAAGCCTATTAAAAAATTCCATGATATTCCTGAATTTCTATGTATCTAATAAGATAGCTTCAAAATATAAAAAGCAAAATTTGCCAGAACTAAGAGGAGAAATAGAAAAGTATACAGCAGTTGTCATTGGATCATTGGATATTTTAACAATCTCCTCTCAGTAATTGTTAAGCAAGTAGACAATAGAAGCACTACAGTTATTGAAGTTTTGATCATCCTTGTAACCAATATCTGCTATTTTGAAATAATTGGATCTGCTCCCAAAAGTATAATTTCACACAAAGTTTACTGTACATCCTTCGATAGATCAGTTGGTAGAATGGAGGACTGTAGGATGCATATCCTGGTAGAAATTCCTAGGTCTGTGATTTAGGTTCAAAGGAAAATGCAGATATTCTGCATTCTATTATTGTCAGCAGTATGGACTCCACCATGTCTAGGCACATAAAAGGGATATGATAAAAATGCACCTGGATTTAAAAGATTACATGAGATAGACTGTAAATATAAGCCACGTTTATAATTTGTTTGTTTTCTCTGAAAACAGAGCACAGTCTCTGACCCCAGAATCATATAGACGTCTACAGGAAGTCTGTAAATTAGAATATAAAGTCTACCACACAGAGTCAACAAGTGAGAAACTATACAATGGTCAGGGAGATTTCCTGTTCTTGGGCAGAGATCTTGCTGGTGCATTGTTTCTGGACATTGAACTTCCCAGGCTTCAAGTCTCTGAAGTTCTTTCACAGATGAGAAAGATCCCTGGCAGCGGGGCTTTAGGTGACTTCTGGTGGTTATTTTAGACATGTGTAGAGTTTGGAAGGTGGCCTAAGATAGAGTAAGGCTCCAAACATTTCTCCAAGTTTTTCTAACACACTCACTTGTCATTATATCATGACCAGCAGGACAAGTAGACATGGCCGAAGATCTCAAAAGATACCACCTTATGATTATACTTTTTTTGCAGTTCATCTGAGACCTCCAGTATTCCTACAGGTGGGCATCCTCGGGTCACAGTTTGACCCATGGTAAGAGTGACAAAATGTCCACTACCATTCCCAGTATTGAAAGGCTCCCCTTCCTGTCCTTAACAATAGGCTTCCCAATTTTTCCAGGGTTTCTCCTCTCATTTTATTGCCATTGTTACCACAGTAAGCCACAGCCTTTACCCGACACTGTGATCAAAAGGTCTGCAGCTCTTTAACTCCTTCAGTCTCCTTCTTCACTCCTATCAGAATTTCAAAATATAAAAGTGATCTCTACTGCAGTGGCTCTTGAAGTGTGCTCCTGAGATCAGTAACATCAGCATCACCTAGCAATCTGCTAGAAATCCAAATTCTCAATCTCCAGGCCTACTAAATCAGGAATCCCAGGAGTTGATTCCTGCAATCTGTCTTTTTAACACACCCTCCAGGTGACAGCGATGCATGCTAAAATTTGAGAACTACGTGATCTACTGCTTAAAATCCAACCCCTCCCTCTGCAGTAGTGCCTCTCCACAATGGTGGAGAGTCCCAGCCCCAATATGCCTACACCTGCAATCTTGTAGATGCCCCCAAATATCCTTAATTTTACAAAATGGAAGATGTGTTTAGATGTCACCAGGGAGCCACAATTTCTGCCCCTGGTAGGTAGAAAATTGGCCAGAGCACTCTCCAATCCAAGTCCTTACCGTTTTGTTGGTTCAATCAGTTCAGCTGTTTTTCTCTGCAAGTCTAGGCAGCAGTTGTGAGTTAAATTCTCTGCTGCTGCCACACACTAAGAAAAGAGACATATCAAGCATTTTGGGGCTCTGTAGTTTACATTTGTTGTAATCAAAGAGAACAAGAGCTTCTTCTCTTACAGGGAGCGTGGAAATTCCAGTATAGGAGACTTTATGGCAGAACTCTAACACTTGGAGAACTGAGGTGTGCCCACTCCTCCCAGTGGCCAGAGGAGTGACTGTGCGAATCTATTTTTCTTATCCCTCTGGCCCTGCTCCCTAGCTCCTGATCCAGGCTGCAGACTTGGGCCTCTGGGGAAGCTGGGGAGAGGGAGCACTCTTAGTTCAAAGGATCCCGAGTGCCTCCAGCACCAGCCTGGGCTCAGTCCCTAGGGAAGGGCACCTCCACCCATCTCCTTCCTCAGCACTCCCCCCTACCCCCCACAACAGCCACCACGCGGCGGACCGCCCCACCCCCCAGCTTCTCCGGGGAAAGGGGAGACTCTCTGGATGATGAAGAACAAAGACACGGTTTCCAAGGAAAGGGCCCAGAGGCAGGTATCGACTCAACCTGAAAGACAGTCACGCAGATAGGGGCTTGAAGACTCTGCAGTCTCCGCCTGGCTGAGACTGGGGACACGGCATGGATTGGCTCAGGCTCTTTGCGCTTTGGGTCTCCAGGAGAAGAGAACCAGGAGACAAGGTGTTTTCTCTGTTCTTTCACGCACGACCTCGGTGCCCTGGCGACTCGAAGACTCCTCTCCCGCCTTCAGAACCGGACAGTTTCAAACTCAAAGTCTAGCGAAGAAATGGAGTCGTGGCGTGCACGGGTGACAGGGGAAGCTTTGCTCTTCGTTACTCACCACGACCACCACTCCCCTCAAGGCATCTGGAATCTAAATCAAAAGTTCATTCGTCCTTAGTAAATAGCTTTGGAGCGCTTACTGGGCGTCGCTGCATTCTAGATTCTAAGAGCTTCCCTCGCAGGGCGGATATTCGGTTTTAAGAAAGATTTTCCCCTTTAGGTCCCGGAGTGAGGGGAGTTGTGGGGTGGGCGGATGGACAGGAGAAAGGAGGAAAGACAAATACACGCTCTTCCTGGGAACTTCTTCCTTAGCGTCCTTTAGCGATACCCGGAATCGTGGCTTCGAGTCCAGCATCCAAAGGGCAGCTCTAAAAAAGGACAGAATGCTATAACTTGAAAGAATGGAGAAGAGAAAACCGCACAGGTTGGTAGTGTGGCCGAGCGGTCTAAGGCGCTGGATTTAGGCTCCAGTCTCTTCGGAGGCGTGGGTTCGAATCCCACCACTGCCAGAGTTTTGCTTCCACACCGCCGGTAATCGCTCTGTGCGTCTTCACTCCGGGGGTAGCCTACTGTTAATGGAGCCAGTGAATGAATATGTCTCGTGCAAGGGTGGGGTCGGGCATGGAGGAGTACAGGAGGTCAAGTGTACAGGAGGTCAAGTGAGGGCTTGTTTCGTTTGCTCTTAAGTGCACACAGAGCAAAAAGTGTCCTGCCACTGACTTCCTCTGGAACCCCGCTGCGTTTCCTACAGGTGTTGCGCCCTATTTCTCCACCTACCTGTGGTCTCCTGCTACAACCCTTCCCTGACTCATCATTTCTCCTTTGGTGTCTCTTCCTCCAGATCCACTACCAGGACAGCAAAGGAGACTGGTTAAGCAGGACACAAATCACCAAGGGAGGGAACTGCTCACTAGCTCAGGGAGGTGATGTTTAAGAAGATTCAACTCCAAGGCTTGAGCCAACCAAAGACCACCCTGGCCCTCATCTAGCCCTCAAAGAGTCCCAAGATGCTTTTAAAGTTAGAATTTGAGCTCTTTAAGAAATACGCTCACTTTCTGACCTTTGAGTGCATGTCCTTCCTGCCCCGTGTGGACGAGTCTTTGGTACCCAGGAGGTGTACTGGGCAGGATTTGGCATCCATCACACTCAAGTTTGGATTCAGGCGTTGTCCCTTCCTCAAGGCTTTGGGAAGGAGTCCCCAGTTTATTTAAGTAGGCAGTGATGGTACCCGACTGGCCGGTGCCTTATGGAGTGATACATTTGTTCATGTGATTTGTTACTGTAGTCAATCTTGATAATAGTAGCATTTTGGATTGGACAGATTCTTTCCTGTGGAGGGCTATCCTGTCTATCACAGGATAGTTAGCAGCAACCCTGGCCTTTGCTCACTAGGTGCCATTAATACTGCCCTCCTGCTCCAGCTGTGACAACCAAAAAGGTCTCCAGACATTGACAAATGTCCCCTAGGAGGCAAAGTCATCTCTGAAGATGTTTATCACCCAGTGTGAGGCTTGTCTCCTAACAGTGATTTTCAGAGGACCGAGGTTCATAATCTTGCTGAAGTTCAATAATCATGTTTTTCTTTTGTGGGTCATACTTTCAGTGTAGTTGTATCTAAGACATCTTTCCCCAACACAAGTTGAAAAATATTTCATTCTAAACATTATAAAGTTTTGGGTTTTATTGTTCTGATTCATTTTAAGTTAATTTTTGTATATGGTGTGATGTAGGGATCAAAAATCTCTTTTGTTGCAATTTCTCACCATGTTTTGTTGAAAAAACTATCTTTCTCCACTGAATTGCCTTTGAAGCTTTTCCAACAATCAATTGACAACAGATGAGTAGTGCTATCTCTGTACTCCTGTTCTAAAGATTTTAAAAATATTTTATATCAGTATGATACTGTCTTAATTACAGCAACTTTATAGTAAATACAGTAAAATATAATATAATGTTAATATACAACATAATAAATAAGGCAGAGTGAGTCCTACGACTTTGTTTAATTCAAAGTTCTTTTATAATGCTATATTTGAATTTCCATATGGATTTTAGAATTAGGTTGTCAATTTCATTTAAAAAAATAGCCTGTTGGAATTTTTATCCATAAATCAATTTAAGGAAAACTGACTTTTTTTTTTGAGTTAGGGGTCTCACTGTCACCCAGGCTAAAGCCTCCTCCTCCTGGGCCCAGGTGATCCTTCTGCCTCAGCCTCCCAAGTAGCTGTACATCACATCATCTCACTATATTGCCCAGACTCGTCTTGAACTTCTGGACTCAAGTAATCCCCCTGCCTCCGTCTCCCAAAGTACTGGGATTACAGGCATAGGCCACAGTGCCCAAACCAATAATTGACATCTTAACAATATTGAATCTTTTCATTCAAAAATATGAAATGTCTCTCAATGTATTTAGGTTTTCTTTCATTTCTCTTAGCATTTTTTTTTAGTGCACAAGTCTCAGACATATTTTATTCCTAAGCATTTTATATTTAATGATTCTATTGTAAATTGTATTATTTTTCAAAATTTCAATTTCTCACTGTTCACTGCTAGCATATACAATTATACATATGTAAAATAGATACAATTAATTTTAATATGTATCTTATATCTTGTAACTTTGCTAAATTCACTTATTAATTTTTGTCTTCATCCTTTGTGCTGCGATAACAAGATACCTAAGATTAAATAATTTATACACACTAGACATTTATTTTTCATAGTTGTGAACATCAGGAAGACTAAGATTAAGATGCTGGCAGGTTTGGTGTCTAGTGAAAGATCAATCTCTACTTCCAAGATGGTGTCTTGAAGACTTCATTCTCCTAAGGGGATGAACACTGTATCCTCACATGGTAGAAGGGGTAGTAAGGCAAAATTGCCCTAGCTAGTTCCTTTCAGCCCTTTTATAAGGTCCTAATCCTACTTCTGCATACACACCAGTGGCACCTGGCCCCATCTCTCCCTAGTCAAAGGCCCTGTGGCTGCCAAGAAGCATTCCCACTCACACAGAAAAAAGCCAGCACAGTCTTTCCAGATCATCTACCTTCCTATAGCCTGTGCTGTGGCCGTGGAACATGCCTAGGAGCCTGTTCATTATTGCCACAGCCCACAGACACATAGCACAATTTTCAGTCCCCCTTGCCTCTACCTTGGGGCCTAGCCAGCATCGCTTTCTCTACCTGCACCTTCCCAGGCTCTTCCACTCTTATTTACAGACCACTTTCTTGTAAGCACTACTGGGCTCAGCCATTGGCTCAGGGATCAGGTAATACTGCTGGGATTTTTTTTTTTTTTTTTAGTTGGGAGGTCTGACTTTGTCACCCAGGTTGGAATGCAGTGGCACAATCACAGCTCACCACAGCCTTCAACTGCTGGGCTCCAGATATCTTCCTGCCTCAGCCTATGCCCAGCTAATTTTTTTTGTAAGAGATGAGGTCTCACTATATTGCCCAGGCTGGATTCAACTCCTGGGCTCAAGGGATTCTCCAGCCTCAGTCTCCCAAAGTACTGAGATTATAGGCATAAGCCATCGCACCTGGCTAGTGTCCTACCTTTGACAGAGCTCTTACCATCAGGTGGGCAAAGAGATGACCCCATGTTGAAGCCCTGGGAGGTCAAGCTCCCTAGAAGACATAAAGTCTAAAAGGTGAGTCTACAGGGTTAGGTACAATCTTGACACATTTCCTGAAGCCTCACTCTCACAGTCCTTTTTTTCTGCAGCTCTGGATTACTACCTTGGGATGCAAATCTCATATCATCTCTGTCTCTGTCTCTATCTCTCTTTCCCTCTCACTCTCTGTATCTCTCTGTCTCCCCCCACCACTCCCTGTTTCATTCTGTCTCTCTCTTTCTCTCCAATTCTGATCCTCCCTTCTGTGTTTCTCGTTGTACCTGTCCCTTCCTTATGCCCTCTTTTTCTTTCTCCTGTCCTCCCCCAAACCACTCCTTCTTTCTTACTCCCTATCATATTCTTCTTAGTTTGTAATGCACAGATATACACAGACAGAAAGTACTGATCTTCGTTCTGCTGTGTCTACTTCAGAAAAACAGCTGCCAACATAAGAATTTTCTACCTTGAAGAACTTCCATTGGTACAGTCAGGTTGTCCTTCAGGTTGAGGAGAGAAGTGTGCCCCACACCTGTTTCAAATCCCCCAAGCCTCACTAGTCCTGGGCCTTTACATGCTTTCAAGTGGCTAGAACAGGGTTTGGCCATACTGGAAGAGGGAGTATACCTAACACTCAATGGAATCTTGGCCAAACCAACTGCATCAAGCACCCTGTTACAAGTGAGAGTGAGGGGAGAGAAAGAGAATGCTAAAGTTCAGTGAGGAAGGAGCTCCAGTGACCTGGAAGAGTTGGAGCTGTTCGGTCCAAGGCAGGCAGCAAAAGAAAAACTTAGGCTGTTTCCAACCACAGAGACCCCTGCAAAATGACAACTGCAGTGAGAAGCAAAAAAGAACAAAAATAGAAGTTTTTCCCCTCATTGAGTCTGTCCCTGATGGCATGTGGAGACACCAGGTCCTCTGGAACCCTGGGGGATACTTGACAGAAACAAACTGACCCGGGCCAGTGAGTGGAATTTGGTTACCAGCACCTGTGTGGGTGAACCCACATCCATGTCTCATTCCATAGAAACTCCTTAAAAGGAGTGTCCCTAAGGTGTGACTTGCAGGACCCTTCTCAGATCCCTGTTGGGGATATTAGTGAGTGGTCTTAGGGTAGTAGACACACACCAGATGGGATCTGAAACCTTTCTAAAAAGTTGGGGCCAAGATAAGGGTCCAAATCTCACACCTGGGTCCTCTTCACCACCCCTATGCCTTTCCAGGAGGCCCACAGGACCTTTTCTGTCTTCAATATGCAGCAAGCAGCCTCTGGCAAAGGATTTCTGGTCTCCTCACCGAGGACAGAAGCCAAGTCCCTCGGCTGGACCTGTCAGTGGTGGGTCATGGTAGGTTCCTCTGGAAGCCCTGGGAGTGGGCTATTCAGCTGGACCCGCTGGTTCTCTCTTTCCGTTTCCAGTAGGCTTCGATTGACCAAAAAGTGAGCAGGGGACACTGTGTGTGGAAGGCTGGGGGAACATCAAGGGTGGGAGGGGGAGACGGGGGATTCGGGAAGGGGAAAAGTAGAGAGGCCAGACACTTAGTGAAGGGCCTATTCGACTTCTCCTCCAGACCCCCTGGTTGTACTTGGCGCTCGCCTACCCAGTGCCTGCTCTGATTCCCTCCAACCAGCCCCCCCTCCACCATAGCCCCGAAACCCACTCATCCACGTCAACAACCTCTATGCCCTCACCCTCTCTAGTGTTTTTTGTTTTGTTTTTGCCACTGATAGTTACCATCCTCAGCAGTAAAAAAGGAGTGCACAGAGGAACAAAGGAACAAGTTAGACCCCCTTCAACCCTCTGGTGCCTGCCTTTCAGCATCTCGGGATGAAAAACAACCACGCCCAGATGATTTGCTTCTCCCAAAAAAGGGCAATAGTGAGCAGGGTAAGGCTCTATTAAAAAGAGTGTTTCAACCACCAGAGACAAATAGGACCTCTGACATTCTAGAAATTTGGTTTCTTTCAATTCCAGAAAGTCCAAGAACACAGCTGTGACAGTGTGCACTCTTTGACAGCTCAGCTGGTAGAGCGGAGGACTGTAGTCCAGACAGATATGTGTGGACATGCTTAGATCGCTGGTTTGATTCTGGCTAGAAGGAAGTGCTCATGCTTTTGCACATACCCCACTGTTGCCTGGCCTCATATTTGCCTGGGTAAATGCCCTGGAGCCACCAAGGAGCACCCCTATTCTCACAGGAAACACCCAGCACAACCTTCCTGCCCAGGACCACTTACCTTTGCAGTGGACAGGGAAACCAGGGAGCCTGCTCATTCTCACCACAGCCCAAGTCACATACCACACACTCTTGCTTCTGCCCTGTGACCTAGCCAACCCCATTTATCCACCCACAGAATCCTGAGTGCTCTTCCACTTTTATTCACACCGCTCTCTGCCAAGCCTTACAGGCCCAGCCATTGGCTCTGGCAATAACCCTCACTATATTTCACAGAGCTCTCTTCATCAGCTAAGCAAAGAGGTGGGCCCATATTCAGACCCCAGGTTGTGAAGGTCCTTAGAGGATGTCAAGTTTTTAGGACAAGAGATGGGTCAGAACAATCTTGACATCCTTTGTCAAAATTCATCGATGCTTCCTGTCCCCTTTCTCCAATTCTGCATCACAGCCTTGGGATCTGAATATCATCTCTTTATCTATTTTACAATTTCATTTTCTCTCTCTGTATTTTTCTGTCTCCTTTTCCTGTGTCTTCTCTCTCCCTCCCTCTCCCTCTCCCTTTCTCTCTCTCCCACCCCCTGTGTGTGTGTGTGTGTGTGTGTGTGTGTGTGTGTGTGTGTGTGTGTTTCTCTTTCTCTCTCCTCCCTCTCTTTGTTTCCCTCTCTCTTTCTTTTCCGCTGTCCCTGTCCCTCTCTGGTGAACCTCTCTGTCCCTGTCTCTCCCTCTTGATCTTTTTCTCTGTCTCTTCTCTGTTTCTTTTCTTTTTTCTCTCTTTCCGTATATCTCTCTGGCTCTGTTTCTTTATTCTCTGTCTCTGTCTCTCTCTCTCTCTCTGTCTTCACTTTCTCTCTCTTTCTTTCACCTCAGTTATTCTCCTTATCATGTAATGCGCAGACTTAGACAAAATGCCCATCCTTGGTCTGGTTGGGTCCACTTCTTGTAGACAGCTTCCAACCTGATAATTTTCCACTTTAAAGAACTTCCATTGCTGAAGTCAGATTTTCCCTGGTCTTGAAGACAGGAGTGTGCCCCACCCCTGTTTCAATTCTTCAGGCCTCACCCATCCTGGGCCTTTATACCTCTTCATGTGGTTAGAGTTAGATTTGGTCATGCTGGAAAAGTAATGCTACCTGACACTCAGTGGAATCTTGGCAAAACCACCTGCACTAAGTGCCCTGCTCCTTGTGAGGGTGAGGGAAAAGAAAAGAAGAAAGAGAACACTAAATGTGCCCATATGTGGAAGGAGCTCCAGTGACCTGGAAGAGTTGGGGCTGTTGTGTCCGTGGCAGGCAGCAGAAGGGGAGTTTGGGCAGCAGCTCTCATCGTGCAGAGGCACACAGATTCACCCCCTTAAGCAGGGCACTGGCCTGGTGTGTCTGATCAGCTTGCTACCTTTTGCCTTGACCAAGCAGAGAGCAGGCAGCAGAAAATGAGCTGGGCTTTCAGCAAGGAACTGGGGCCTCACCTCTGGAAGAAGAAAGTGGGTTTCTGTAACTCTGGGTCAGAGAGGAATCAAATGAGCATCCTTTGGTGCCATCCCTGGTCTCAGAAAAAAAATCTCCAGATTTCTGATACAGAGTCAGAAAATATCAGCGAGCACACCATGCAGGATGGCCATGGAGGTTTGGCTCTCTGAAGCCCTATGGGAACTGGGCGCTGTCCTCTCCTACCTGATGTGGAACCACCACTTTTCATTCTGCATGCCAAACTGGAAGCTGCACATGTTTTCTTCTAGTGAGAAGCAGCTCCTGTTCCTTCCCTACCACCTCACCCCACATCGATACACTCCTATGAACACTTCTCCATGGTGTCAGCCTTCCCTCCCACTAAGGGCTCACTGAAAGGGGCAGCTGTGGAGTCGCCACTGCTCAGCACCATTCCATAACTCTCTCAGCCACGGAGAGACCCCAGCCTGGAATGATGTCAACTGCAGAGACAAACAAAAGGGACCAAAAGTATTGGATTGGTCCCTGATGGGATGTGAAGGTACTTTGGAAGGTAGGATGAGTGCTTGAGAGGTGCTTGAGAGGAACATACTCCAGTGGGCCAGTGAGTGGGGTTTGGCCACCAGTACAAGCTTGGGTGAAATCCCACTCATGAGTTGTTCCATAGACACTCCTTAAAGGGGGGTTTCCCCCTAAGGTGTGATTTGCAGTTCCTTCTCCAGGTCCCTGTGTGTGTAGGTGAGTATGTGGACTTGGGGTAGTGGACACCCACAAGATGGGATCTGAAGTCTCTGTAACAAGTTGGGGCCAGGAAAGTGTTCAAATCCCACACCCGTATCCTCTTTACCACTCCTTTGCTTTTCCAGGAGGCCCACAGAATATTTCCCCTCTTCAATATGCAACAAGAAGCCTCTGGCAAAGGATGTCTGGTCTCTTGGCTGAGGAAGGGAGCCATGTCCCTAGGCTGGACCGGGCGGTGGATGGAGGGGATGTTTGGGGGCTGTATCAGATTCACCTGGGAGCCTTAGTCATGGTCTTTTAAGCTCGATGTCCTGATTCTCTCTTTCCCTTCCCAGTATACCACAGATGGGCAAAAAGTGAGCAGAGGACACTGTGTGTAGAAGACTGTGGGAAATCAAGGGGGTGGGGTGGGGTTGGGGAGAGGGAGTCTGGAAGGGGAATAGTAGAGAGGTCATAGTGTTGGGGGGCCCCAGATCTCGACACTGCCAGGGCTTGGCAGCTCCCTACCTGGCACCCATTCCAGTTCTTCTTTCCTCCTCCACCATCCCTCCCACCCGGAACGTACTCAGCCACCTCCGCAACCTCTTTGCCCTCTCGCCCTCACCCTCTCACCCTCTCACCCTCTCGTTTTCTGTCTGGCCACTGACGGCTGCCATCCTCACCTGTACAAAAGGGGTGCACAGGGAAAACACAGCAACGGGTCAGAGACCTCCATCAACCCTCCCGCGCCCCTTCCGCAGGAATCCTGCCTTTCAGCTTCCCGGGATGCCGGTCAACCAAGCCCAGAGGATTTGCTCCGCCCCGAAAGGGGGCGGTGGCGACCAGGGCAAGGTTCCCTTGGAAGGCGTGTTTCCCACCCACCAGAGGCACAGTAGACCTCTGGCGTTGCAGAAACTCGGCTTCTTTTCTTTCCAGAATATCCAAGAACCCAGCCACTACGACGTGCGCCCTTCGATAGCTCAGCTGGTAGAGCGGAGGACTGTAGTCTGGACAGACGGGTGTGGTTATCCTTAGGTCGCTGGTTCGATTCCGGCTCGAAGGAGGTGCTTGCGCTTTTGCGCACACCCCATTGCTGCCTGGTCCCACGTTCTCCTGGGTAAAGGCTTTCCTATTCTCCTACTCTCATAGACCCAGCACAGCCAGGACCACTTACTTGCCTACAGCCTGTGCTGGGTACTGGGAACAGCCTTTGAGCCTGCTCATTCTTGCCACAGACCACAGCACAAGCCACACACTCTTGGTTTCCTCTTGCTGCTTCTGCCTTGTGGCCCAGCCAACCCCCTTTTCTCCATCCATAGAATCCTGCATGCTCTTCCACTTTGATTCACACTGCTCTCTCTCTGCCTAGCCGTGCAGAGTCCAGCCGCTAGCGACATCCCTGCAGTACCTTTCACAGAGCCCTCTCTATCAGTTGGGCAAATAGGTGGGCCCCCATTCATGCCCCAGGTGGTGAAGCTTCCCAGAGAATGACAGTGAATAGGACCAGGTGTGCATCAGGAACAATCTTGACATCCTTTGTCAAGAAACCCAGCCTTCCCGTTCCCTCTTTCTCCAGCTCTGCATAACAGCCTTGGGAACCGAATCTCATTTCATCTCTCTAGCTCTTTCATTTCTAGAAATTTCATTTCCTCTCTGTGTGTATTTTTATTTCTGTCTCCTTTTCCTGTGTCTCTCTCTCGTTTTGTCCGCATCCTTCCCTCTGTGCGTGTCTTTCTGCCCCTGTCCCTCCCCTTTTAACTTGTATCTCTTTCTCTCACTATTTGTCTGTGTCCCTCTCTGTGTGTATCTCTCTGCCCCTGTCTCTCTCTCTCTCTCGATCTTTTTTTCCTGTCTTTGTTCCAGAAATGGGCTAGGCTTTCATCAGGCAACTGGGGCATTACCTCTGGAAGGAGAAAGTGGCTTCCCGGAACTCTGACGAGCGAAATCCAATGAGCGTCCCTTGGTGTCATCCCAGGTCTCAAAAGGAATCTCTAGACACTTGATAGACAGTTGGAAAATATCACAGAGCTTTCCAAGCAGAATGGCCATGAAAGTTAGGTTCACTGAAGCCCTCTGCAGAACTGAGCACTGTTCTTGTTACCTGATGTGGAAGCATACTTTTTCATTCTGTGCCTCAGGCTGGAGGCCGCACATGTCTTTCTCTCCTGGGAAGCAGCTCCTGTACTTTGTTACCACCTCCCTCTCCCCCATACCCCTTACCCTGAAGAAGAAAGTGGGGTTCCGGAGCTTTGGGCCAGAGAGGAATCAAATGAGCATTCCTTAGTGTAATCCCTGGTCTTGGAAAAAACTCCAGATTTTTGATAGACAGTTGGAAAATATCAGAGAGCACTCCAAGCAGGATGACCACGGAAGTCTGGATCTCTGAAGTCCTAAGGGAGCTGAGCACTGTCCTCCCTTTTGGAGCCACCACTTTTCCATTCTGCATCTCAAATTAAAGATTGTGCATGTCTTCCTCTACTGAGAAGCAGCCCCTGTTTCTTCCCCACCACCTCACCCCACACCCATACCCCGCTATGCACACCCCTCCGTGGCGTCAGCCTTCTGTACTGCTTGCTGCTCACTGAAAGGGGCAGTTGGGAAGTCGCCACCCCTCAGCACCATTCCACAGCTCTGTGCCAGAAAGACTCCAGCCTGAAATAACATCCACTTCAGAGACAAGCCAATGGGACCAAAAGTAGAATCTTTATCCTTCATTGGATCTGTCTCTGATGGGATGTGGAAGCACTGGGTCCACTGGAACTCAGAATGGGTGCTTGAGAGAAACAAACTGCAGTGGGCCAATGAGTGGGGTTTGGCCACCAGTACAAGCTTGGGTGAGCCCTCACCCATGACTCATTCTGTAAACACTCCTTAAAGGGGAGGGGGGATCCCAAAGGTGAGACTTGCAGTCCCTTCCCCAGATCCCTGTGTGGGTAGATGAGTGAGTGGTCTAAACCTCTGTAACAAGTTGGCACCAGAAAAGGGTTCAAATGTCACACCCATGTCTCCTTCACCTCACCTTTGCCTTTCCAGGAGACCCACAGAACCTTTCCACTCTTCATCCATGACTCATTCCATAGTCACTCCTTGAAAGAGGTGTCCATAAGATGTGACTTGCAGTTCCTCCAGCAGGTCCCTTTGGGCATGATACTGAGTGGTCTTGGGGTAGTGGGCACACAAGATGGGATCTGATGCCTCTGTAACAAGTTGGAGCCAGAATCTGTGGGTCCCCATCCCATACCCGTGCCCTCTTCACCACCCGCATTTGCCTTTTCGGAGGAGGCCCCCAGAACATTTCTCCTCTTCAATATGCAGCATGCAACCTCTGGAAAAGGTTGAGAGCCAAGTCCCTAGGCTGGTCCCTGCAGTGAAGACTGGTGGTAAGGGGCTGTGTCACAGGTGCCTCTGAGAGACCTGGGCGAGGTCTCTTCCTCTACTTCCCTCTCCAGTTCGCCTCAATTTGACAAAAAGTGAGCAGGGGACACTGTGTGTAGAAGCCTGTGCAAACATCAAGGGGGGAGGTGGGAGGGCCTGGGAATGGGGAGACAGTAAGGGGAAAAGTAGAGAGGCCAGACTGTCAGGGAAGGCCCATTTAGCCTCTCCACCAGAACGTGAGGTTGGGCAGTGCTTGGCAGCTGCCTACACAGCGCCCATTCCGGTTCTCCTCCTTTCCTCCTCCGGCCAGCCCTTCTGCCCAGAACCCACTCATCCGCCTCCACAACCTCTCTGTCCTAATCCCCTCATTCTCCCACCCTCTCGTTTTCTTTCGTGACACTGATGACTACCATCCTCACCTGTAAAACGGGAAAGGCACAGAAAGAAGAAAGGAACAAATTAGAGACCCGCACCAACCCTCCCGTGGCCCCACCGCAAGAATCGGGCCTTTCAGCGTCCCGGGAAGACAGACAACCACGCCCAGGGGACTCATTCCGCCCAGAAAGAGGGCGGTAGCGACCAGGGCAAGGTTCTCTTGGAAGCCTGTTTCCCGCCCACGTGAAACATGTTAGACCTCTGACGTTCTAAAGTCTTGACTTTCACTTCCAGAAAACCCAAGGAACCAGCTATAGCACTATACGTCCTCTGATAGCTCAGCTGGTAGAGCAGAGGACTATATTGTAGACAACTTGTGTTGACATCCTTAGGTCGCTGGTTCGATTCTGGCTTCGAAAGAAGCACCTTGCGCTTTTGCCACACATCCCTGCCCCCACCAAGCAGCACCCCTATTCTCACAGAAAACACCCAGCACAGCTTTCCTGCACATGACCAGCCTGGGCTGTGGACAGGAACTCGCCTGAGAGCCGGCTCGGTACTGCCTCAGCCTATGCCACACTCTAGGGTCCCCCTTGCTTCTGCCTTGTGGCGCAGCAAACGCCCTTTTTTTCACCCACAGCTTCTCTCCTGCTCTTCCTTTTTAATTCACACACTGCTCTCTGCCAAGCCATTCTGAGCCCAGCCATTGGCTCTGGCGACACCCCTGGGCTCCCTTTCACAGATCCCTCTCTGTCAGGGAAGCAAAGAGGTGGGCCCAAATTCTGCTCCAGGTGATGACGGTCCTTAGATCGGATATCAAGTGTATAGGACCAGATATGGGTCAGGGACAATCCTGGCATCCTTCCTGGAAACTCACTCTCCCTGACCTCTGGTTCTCCAGCTCCTGATCACTGTCTTGGGATTTGAATCTTAACTTATATCTGTCTCTTTATCTCTTTCACGATATCTTTTACTCTGTGCATTTTCTTTCTGCTGTCTTTTCTTTTTTTTGAGTTGGAGTCTCACTCTGTCGCCCAGACTGGAGTGCAGTGGCATGCTCCTGGCCACCACAGCCTCGACCTGCTAGGCTCCTTCCACCTCAGCCTTCCAAGTAGCCAGAAATACAGGCGTGCACTACCACACCTGGCTAGTTTTTTATTTATTGTAGAGACGAGTTCTCGCCAAGTTGCCCAGGCGGGTCTAGAACTCAAAGTACCGGGATTACAGGCTGAGCCACCGAGCCCGGCCTGTGCTCTTGTTTCATCCCTCCATCCCTCTTTCCCTGTCTTCCACCCTCTTCCTCTCTCACTCTCTTGCTTTCCTTGACTCTCTGTCTCTGCGTGTTTGTCTCTCTGTGTGTGTCCGTGCGTGTCTTCTTTTTGTTCCTGCCTCTCTCAATATGTCTCTCTGTCCCTTTCTCCCCCCTTCTCTATCTCTCTGTCTGTCCCTGTTGCTCTCTTTTTCTCTTTCCCACTCTCTCCATCTTTCTCCTTATCCCTTACCATCTTTCTGTGTGTATTTCTCTGTCACCGTCCCTCCCCCACTCCCTCTCTCTCTTTCTCTGTCCTGGTCCCTCTCTCTCTATTTCTCTCTCCCTCTTTCTCTCTCCTTCTCGTATTCTCCTTAGCTTATACACAGACATATACAGACAGAAAAAACCTATTCTTGCTGTTTTGTGTCTACTGCAGGAACAAGCTGCCACCACGAGAATTTCCTACTTAAAAAACTTCTATTGGCATGATCAGATTGTCCTTCAGGTTGGGAGGAGGAATGTGCCCCACCCCTGTTTAAATCTCCCAAGTCTCACCTGTCCTGGGTCTTTACAGAATTTCACGAGGCTAGAGAAGTGTTATGCCACAATGGAAGAGTAAGGATACCCAGCACTCAGTCAAAAATTGGCAAAACCATGTGCACCACCAAGTGCCCTGCTACTTGGAAGCATGGGGTGAGAGAAAGAATGCAAAAGCCCAGACGTGGAAGGAGCTCAGTGAACTGGAAATGAGGGGTTGTTGGGTCCTTGGCAGGCAGCTCCCAACTAGAAAGAACCGAGCCTGGAAAGACTTCAAGTGCAGAGACAAGCAAAGGGACCAACAGTAGAATCTTTGTCCTTTATTGGATCTGTCTGATGGGATGCAGAGGCACTGGGTCCTTTGGAACCCGGGGCGCTTGACAGAAACATGCTGAAGTGGGCCTGGGAGTTGAATTTGGTCACCAGGAGACGCAAGGGTGAGCCCCAATCCATGACTTTTTGTGTAGACACTCCTTAAAGGGATCGGTCCCTAAGGTGTGACTTGCAGTCCCTCTAGCAGGTCCCTGTGAATAGGTGAGTGGTCTTAAGGTAATGCACACACATCAGATTGGATCTGAAGCTTCTGTCACAAGTTGGGGCCAGGGTAAGTGTCCCAGTCCCACACTCGTGTCCTCTTCACCACACTTTGCTTTTCCAGGAGGCCCACAGAACCTTTCCCATCTTCAACATGTAGCAGAGGGTTTATGGTCTTTTAGCAGAAGGCAGGAGCCAAGTCCCTGGGCTGGACCCAGAGGTGGGGAGTGAGGGTAAAGGACTGTGTCACAGGTGCCCCTGGAAGCCCTGGGCGTGGTCTTTTGAGCCGGACCCACTGGCTCTCTCTTTTCCTTCGCAGAACACTTCAATTGGCCAAAAAGTGAGCAGAGGACACTGTGTGTAGAAGGCTGGGGACACATCAGGGGTGAGGCGGGGCAGTGGAGGGTAGGTGGGAGGTGTAGAGAGAGAGGCCAGACTCTTAGGGAAGAGTCCTATTTGGGCTCTTCATCAGACTCTGAGGCCGGGCTGCACTTGGGAGCTGCCCACCCCGCGTCCACTGCAGTTCTCATTCTTTCCCCCTTCCAGTCAGTCCTCCCGCTGGGAACCCACTCACCCACCTCCACAACCTCTGTGCCCTCACCCTCTCGCCTTCTCATCTTCTCACCCCTTGTTTTCTTTCTGGCCTCTGATGGCTGCCATTCTCACCCATAAAAAGGGGAGGGGTGCACCGAGGGAACAAGGTATCAGGTTAAGAGACCCCCATCAACCCTCCCAGTTCCCAACTGCAGGAATCGGGCCTTTCAGCATCCCGGGACGCCAGACAGCCATGCCCAGAGGATTTGCTATGCCCAGAAGGGGGCGGTAGAGACCAGAACAAGTTTATCTTGGAAAACGAGTTTCCCTTCAATCATGGCTTATTTCATTTCTAAAAATTGCAAGAACCCCGACTTATAGTGTGTACCCTTCAATAGCTCAGCTGGTAGAGCAGAGGACTGTAGTCTAGAAAGGCATGTGTGGACATCCTCAGGTCGCTGGTTCGATTCCGGCTTGAAGGAAGAGCCTCAGGCTTTTGTGCAGGCATCACTGCCAAAGGCTCCACCTCTGCCTGGGCAAAGGCCCTGCTGCCACCAAGCAGCGCTCCCGTTCTCACAGGACACACCGGCAAAGCCTCTTGGGCCAGGACCTCCTATCTTCCTACAGCCTGTGCTGTGACCAGGGAATACCCTGGGGGGCTTTCTCATTCTTGCTCTGCCCCTAGGCACATACCACACACTGTTCAGTCCTTCTGGCTTCTGCACTGTGGTCCGGCCAGCCTCCTTTCTCCACCTACAGCATCCTGCGTGCTCTTCCACTTTTATTCACACTCCGCTCTCTCTGCCAAGGAGTACTGAACCCATCCATCAGTGCTGGTAACTCCCCTGTCGTACCTTTGATAGAGCCCTCTCCATCAAGTGGGTAAAGAGGAGCGCCCACATTCAGGACCTGGGGGTTCGAGGTCTCTGGATGATGTCAAGTCTACAGGAGGAGAAATCTCCCACAAACAACCTTGACGTTCTCCTGGTAAACTCGCTCTCTGTCTCTCACCTTCTTCATGTCTGAATCACTTCCTTGTGATTCGATAATGTCACGTTGTCTGTGTCTCTTTTTCTTTTCTCATTTTTCTCTCTCTTTTCTCTCACTTTGTCCTTTTCTCTTTAATTTTTTCAATATATAGACATGGAATTTAAAATTTTTTAACTTTAAAGATGTGAGGTACAATTCAGGGTTAGGTATATACATGTTCATCATTCGGTACCTTCGTTGATGAGGTTTGCTCCTCCTCCCCCAGCAGATTACCACTACTGTCAATACTGCCTCCCCACCAGCCCTGGCAGTTCCTGCTACTGACAATCCCTTTCTTATATTATTATGATAATTGTTCAAGATCCGCTCTGTTCTTTATTTCTGTGATAGATCACTCTATTATAGACTCTAACTCCATCCAAGTTGCTGCGAAAAGCTTATGTTTGTCCTTCTTTATGGCTGCATAATATTCCATTGTGTATATGTACTACAGTTTTTTAATCCAACCCAGTTTTGATGGGTAGCACAGTTAGTTCCATGTTTTTGCTATTGCGAATAGTGCTGCAATAAACATGCATGTGCAGGTATCATATTGTAGAATGATTTGAGTTCCTCCAGGTATATTCCCAATAGGGGAATTGCTGGGTTATATGGAAGGTCAATTTCTAGTTCTTTCAGAAATCGCCACACTGTTTTCCAAAGAGGTTGTACTAGTTTGCATTCCCACTAGTTTGCATTCCCACCAGCAGTGTAGAAGCATTCCTTTTTCTCCGCATCCTCGCCAGCATCTGTTGTTGTTTGTTTTATTGATGATGACCATTCTTACTGGGGTTAGATGGTATCTCAATGTGGTTTTGATTTGTATTTCTCTGATGACGAATGAGGCTGAGAACTTTTTCATGTGTCTGTTGGCTGCCCATATATCTTCTTTTGAGAAGCGTCTATTCATGTCTTTTGCCCACTTTTTAACGGAGCTGTTTGTTTTTTCCTATCGGCACGTTTAAGTTCCTTGTAGAGCCTAGATGTTAGGCCTTTGTCAGAGATATACAGTTGTCAGATATTTTTTTCCCATTCTGTGGGCTGTCTCCCCACTCTTTTGATGGTTTCTTTTGCTTTGCAGAAACTTTTCAGTTGGATGAGGTCCCACTTGTCTATCTTATCACTAATGGCATGGGCACTTGGGGTTTTTGATCAGGAATTGGTTGCCAATTCCAATTTCCATAAGGGTATCTCCTGCATTTTCTAAGATTCTTATAGTTTGAGGTTTTACGCTTAGGTCTTTGATTCATTTAGAGTTAATTTTTGTGTATGGTGATAGGCAAGGGTCCTGTTTCAATCTTCTGCATGTGATCAGCCAGTTTCCCAGCACCATTTACTGAATAGGTTCTCCTCTCCCCAGTGGTTGTTTTTAGAGGTTTTGTCTAAGATGAGTTGGCTGAGAAATTGAGGTTTTGCTTCTGGGACCTCTGTCCTGTTCCATTGATCCGTATGCCTGTTCTATTGATCCGTATGCCTGTTCTTGAACCAATACCAGGCTGTTTTGATTATTGTAGCCTTATAGTAAAGTTTGAAGTCTGGAAGTGTGATACGTCCTACTTTGTTTCTTTTGCTAAGGATCGTTTTGGCTA
Source organism: Tarsius wallacei (assembly GCA_963574415.1). Taxonomy (NCBI): domain Eukaryota; kingdom Metazoa; phylum Chordata; class Mammalia; order Primates; family Tarsiidae; genus Tarsius; species Tarsius wallacei. Next base: position 15,034 of record CAUYQG010028362.1, on the reverse strand, counting down.
TTCGTGGTCATTTATGTTTCCATATGAATTTCTGTATTGTCATTTCCAGGTCTGAGAAGAATGATGTTGGTAATTTAATGGGTATTGCGTTGAATCTGTAGATTGTCTTTGGTACAATGGACATTTTAACGATGTTGACCATTCCTATCCATGAACAAGGAATATTTTTTTCCATTTGTTTGTGTCTTCTTGGATTTCTTTGAGCAGTGATTTTTAGTTCTCATTGTAAAGGTCTTTCACTTCTCTGGTTAGGAAGATGCCGAGGTATTTCATTTTTGTTGTGGCTATTGTGAAAGGAATTGTGCTTTTTATTTGGTTCTCTGCCTGCTTGTTGTTGGTGTATAGGGAAGCAATAGTCTTTTGCACATTTATTTTGTACCCTGAGGCTTTGCCAAAATCCGTTATCTGTGCAAGCAAGTTTTTGACAGATTCTCTAGGATTTTCAAGGTATAGGATCATATCATCAGCAAAGAGGATAACTTAGCTTCCTCTTTTCCTATTTGGATACCCCTGATTTCCTTCTTTTGGCTAATTGTTCTAGCCTCCACACATTCTTAAGTACCCCTTTTTCTAACATATGTCTACTCCAAAATAAAACTGATAATTATTCTAATCAGTTTCATGTTTATTTTTTAAAATTCTCAAACTATGTGACTGGAAAATATTGACCCCCAAGGTTAGTGAAATTATAAGGACTTGGTGTTATTCATTTCCTAAGGATGATATACCACAGGGTGAGTTGGGAATAAGCATTTACTGCAATTACCAAATTAAGAGAAAAGCCAGGTAAAAACTAGAGAGTGTTTAATTTTTCCAATAACAATAATTATAATATTATATTATATGTAATATAATAAAATGTTCCTTAAAAAATACAATATCTACCTGTTGTGATGATGTGCTTGCTTGATCATACTGCCTGACTTTTGATATATGCTATGCAAATATGACAAAAAGTCTTGGTTATAATGTATTTAAACTGCAATATTTTTATTGAAGTCAAATTACTCCAAGATCACAGTGAATATATGCCATATTTATGTAGTAAAACAAACCAAAGAAAAATAAATAGGTTTCAAAAATTCAGGATATGCCACAGGCATTATAGTACAATGGCTCATTCATGTTATTTAACTTAAGTGAGGGCATTGGAATGAATGCATTTTCAACAAAATACATTTGAACAAAATAATTATGATCAGATGATGCCCAGGCTTGGGGAAATGACAAATGTCAGAGTACTGGGAAGCCACTATAACAGTATCCCTAGAGAATTGTTATTAAATTATAGGAACTCATTTTTTTTTGGTAGGCACACCCCATGCAACTTCTCTACTAAGTTTTAGCACTATACATTTGTCCATAGTTGCAGGAATAACACTTCTCTGAACTTTTTTGTCAGGTATATAAGCAGGTTCCTTGTTTCTCATTCATAAAAAACACAGGTATCCAGAGAATGTTTTCTTTTTTTTTTTTTTACAGTTATACACTTATTTGTATCCATGTATGTTACCAGTCTCATCATCTTTTAGTCAAAGTCAAAAGTAAAAAAATTAAAATAGCGTATGGTGGGTGTTAAACCTGTTTTTACTGCTTAATTGTAGAGCATTATGGCAATGGTTCTATCACTTCATTTATTTTTATTTGTGCAAACTTATAGGGTATATGAACCTTTTTTATATTTATATGTGTATGTACTGCATAGTGATCATGCCAGGGTCTTTAGGGTGTTCATCACCTGGGTACAAGACATTTTTTTAAAGTCTAGTCATCCTACCTGGCTATCAAACATTGAATTTATTCCTTCTATTCCTCTGTGTGTTTCCCCCCTTAACCCATTTTCCTTTATCCCCTTTCCTTCCCACCACTCGCCCTTCCCAGTGAGAATGTTTTCAAAACACCCAAACCACTTGGTCATCTATTTATAGTCTCTTAAAAGCATAGGTTTGCAAAGCCAGTTACTGACTCATTGCTCTTGTACAGAAAGTGAAAAGGTCATGTTCATTTGTTAGAGTTAACCCACCTGAGCTCTATTTTTCCTTTTTTCGCTTAGTTTGGTTGCATGGTTTGGGGCAAATCACGATCTCCTCATTTTTAAAAAAGATTAAAATATTACATATTTTTCGTAAAGATCATATGAATATTTATTGCAAAAGCACTCTTCAAATTACCAAGTAATTATCATGTTATTTGGTTGTATATACTCATTCCTTAATATTTCTCAACTACTTAGGATATTTCTGTTGGTATTAGTTTATGTGGAATGGGTTCTCTCGTTTTCTAGAGACTGCCACCAGCTTTCTGACTGGGTGAGACAGAAGGTCATGTTGAACAGATTTATTTTCCAAAGATTGTTTATTTTGCAAAAGCTCAGTCCCTTTCAATTATACTGAGAGAGAGCAGAAAGAAACTCAGTATCCCAAGAGGAAGGCATAGCTAGATTTTTTTGTTTTGTGAGGCTAAACAAAAGTTGTCTTTTTCTTGGGTATGCTGTTTCTATCTAGGAAATAGGTAGAGTGAATTTATTTGTATTAGGATTAGGGGCTTTATGTAAGAAAAATATTTAAAAGCCCCAAATTTGCAGGGAGACCTGTTGGAATTAACCAGGTTGGTCCTGACCAAGGACCAGTGTCATACAAGTGTGACAGGTCCCTGATGACCATAAAGTAGAGCTCTAGTTTGAGTGATTAAATTTGGCCCCAGTCATTCTGTTCCAGTGATTATACCTGGTGAACAACAGTTGAACATGAGAATGCAAATCAGAATTAACTTTATCACTCAGAAGGCAAAAGTGTTTGCAGTATGCTATTGTTTACCTAAGTAAGGACCATAAAAGGATAAACAATAAAATTACAAAACAGAAAAATTACTGTGTGAAAGGGGCAGGCTAGTGTGGCAAAGACAAAGACAGAAACTAAGATTTTAAAAATATACTTTGCTTGCAGTTTTGACTTTAGGGCCATGTAAACCTTTTATGTAAACATGAAACAAAATTTAATTAAGAAAAACAGCTCCTAAGAGTTGAAGGCAAGTGAAAAAATGAAATTAACTGTTTATCAAGTTGGTGGCATAACTTTTCAGACAAGTTTAATGCACAGCAATTTCAATGTGTATTGTCTACAATGTGTATCCTAAAGATAAAAAGGACTGAAAAAAAGTTTATTAACTTTTTTGGTATCCATAGGCTGTAGTGATTGATGCTGGTGATGCTATTCTGAGACCATTTTATGTATATTATGGAAAAAAGCAAATTAATAATTATGTTGGAGTCATTGAGAACTGATAATTTTAGTATAAGTGAAAAGTGATACAGATGTAAGTTCAATGAAATTAAAGTAAAAAATCCCATTGTTCTGAATTTAAATTGGATTATGAACTCATGATATAATTTATCTTAAACATTAAAAAAAAAGATTATCCTTGTCCACTGCAAATGCCAGGAAACAATGAACAACCAAGGGGCAATGAAAACCCCAGTGTCTAGATTATGGTCTCTAATTACTGGTTTCCAATAAAAGGAAACAGGGCTTCTTAAAGAAATGGCTGCTTTCAGGTCTGTGCAAGAAGTTTATAAAGTGAGCTTGAAACATTTTGTCAATGGCGAAAAAGAGGAAGCTATTTAAAAAAATAGGGCCATGTCAAGGAATCACACACCAATTTGGTCAAAGTTAGGATAATTTTATAAAAAATACAGATAACAATAACTTCAGTAAACTGAAATATAGAAAATGTGGTGTTTAAATCCATGAATTCATAACCATGTTTAAAATGAAACTTTCTGACCACTTTTGGAGAATGTTAAAGGTTCAACATATTACCTTAATAATTAGTAAAGGAAATGAATTAAACATTTATTATACCTGTCCTATCAATGTCCCCAAAGTAATAAAATATTTAAGGAGTTTTTTTTTATAGATCTAACTAGTCAAGAATTAAAGAAGAAATAAAATAATATCACCATTTTCAATCCATAATTGATGTATTAATTAATCTATAATTGAGACCATGAAACAGTGAACAACCCAAAGGTAACAAAAACCCCAGTGTCTAGATTATGGTCCCTAAATATCAGTTTCTAATAAAAGAAATCAGGACTTCTTGAAGAAATGGTCTCTAAATATCTGTTTCATATATTATATATATATGTGTATACACACACACACACACATACACACACACACACACACACACATTACAAGAGAAAAATAAAAAGGTAGAAGGGGAACCTATACAGTAAAATACACTTATTGCAATAAGCTTTATTTGGATTCTGATGTGAACAAACAGATTATACAGAAATAAATTATTAAGACATTTTTGAGACAATTGGAGAAATCTGAATGCTGATTGGATAGTTGAGGATATGAAGAACTTATCATTTATATTTAAATGTGATAATGGTATCACACTTACAATGGGTTTAGGCTTTCTTTTTAACGATCCTCATTTTTTTAGTGCTACAAGTATTACTGCAAATGAAATTATATGATTCTGGCATTTCTTTCAAAATATTGAGGATGAGGAGGGTAAGCAGGGAAGCATATAGATGAAAAAGATTGTCCATGAGTTGAAAATTATTGAAACTGGGTGATGGGTACACTATATTTTGGTATATGTTAAAAATCTTTCATGATAATAGTTCATGGAAATACTATTTAGAATTAGTATTTAGAAATACTAATAGAAATAGTAATCATCCTCATAACACTGGCACAGAGCTTGGACACACCTGAGACCTGGGCTAGGATTGAATCATCATGAGACTACCTCAGCAGGGAGAGGACACCCACAGTCTGCTCATCTGTGCAGGACTCCTCCTTCCTCCTCCTCTTCCTCTGTCTTCCTCCTCTTCCTCCTTTTTTTCTTCTTCTTCTCTTTCATGAGTCTGGGTCTCACTCTGTTGCCCAAGCTGAAGTTTAGTGGCATGATCACAGCTCACCACCGCCTCAACTTCCTGGGCTCAGGCGATCCTTCTGCCTCAGCCTCTAGAGTAGCTGTGGCTATGGGTGTGCACCACCATGCCCAGCTAATTTTTTAATTTTTTGTAGAGGTGAGGTCTTGTTATGTTTCCCGGGCTGATCTCAAACTCTTGGGCTCAAGCAACTCTCCTTCTCAGCCTCCCAAAGTGCTGGGATTATAGGCATGAGCTACTGCGCCCAGCCTAAGACTGTTCTTTAATAGTGCTATTGTGTGGCATAAACAAACTGACCAGGGTCCAGTTCCTATCCATTTGGAGTTTTGGAAGCTGGAGTGACACACTTTGAAATGAGTTAAGGCCCTGGAGTTCCTGGATAAATTGAGGAGTTAGGCTCCTTATGTTCTTGGATAAATTCAGAAAGATACCCTGAAATTCTCGACAAGAAACAGTGATGGTACCAACATGGGACTGGAACCACATCTATCTTGTTGCCTGCTTTATACCCAGCACCCATAATAGGCTACATTGTTATCTAATAAATATTTGCTGAGTTAATGAGTGAAATCATCAGAGTGTTTTTGTATTGAAAATCTCTAGCCGGGCTTGGTGGCTCAGCCTGTAATCTCGCGCTTTGGGAGGCTGGGGTGAGTGGATTGCCTGAGCCTGTGGGTTTGAGACCCGCCTGGGCAACTTGGCGAGACCTCATCTCTACAATAATTCAAAAAATTAGCCGGGTGTGGTAGTGCGCGCCTGTAGTTCCGGCTACTTGGAAGGCTGAGGCGGAAGGATCGCCGGAGCCCAGCTGGTTGAGGCTGCGATGGCCGCTCCCGGCCACTGCACTCCAGTCTGGGTGACAGAGTGAGACTCCAACTCAAAAAAAAAAAAAAGAAAAGAAAATCTCTAAAGCCGTTGACTCGCATTTGGCAACCTACAGTTGGAATATTTATCAAGATTTGTTTTATTTGAGTTCTTAGCTCAATCATTGATGAAAAAAACCCACACCACATTTCTTATAATCTACTGTTTTGTTTCATCTAATGACAATGTTTTAAGCAAAATGTCTATTGTGTGAGTACTATTTTCAGTTTTAAGTAGAAATGGGAAAAGAAACAGAACAGTTCGCCTTTTTTTTGTAGACAGGAATGGCAAACAATGAGATTGTCCGATATTTAAACACAGATGTGTTGGCTGCAATTTAACCTTACTATTTGCAGTCTTCTGGTACATCAGACATGCTAATGCTCTTCCTACTATAGTCCAAGAGCCCCAACTAATTCTAGGTTTGTCGAATAACTTGGTCATTCTTTTTTTAAAAAAAACCCTCTTTACAATTACGTGGAAACATATATTTATTGTTGAATAATAAGGAGATACAAAGAAACAAGAAGAATAATCTCTAACATGTTTATATTATTGTTGTATGATCGATACAATTCTTTTAGATCGAAAAATATAGTTTATTTAGAAATTAGAGAGAAAGAGAGAAGAGATTCATCTCCCCAGGGTAGGGGAGGGGGTCAAAGCTAGGGGGTCAAAGAGCCATGTGGCCTGACCGGAGTTTAGTAAAGCAATGGCCAATCTATATAATTTTAAAAAAAATCTCCACAAAATGGATCGTATTGTGTATATTGTTTGTAAGGTAATTTTTTCTTCACTCTAAATATATCACCATTATGTGTGTCTGGTAGGCAAAGAAAACTCACCTTTCATTTCTAGGAATGGGAGGTTTTGTTGTGTGTTCCTGAGAACATGCGCCCTGTGGACACTGCGTTCCTGTTGACTGAGTCATGCCCAGCTGTTGCTTTATTTTCTTAAACAACATGAAACCTTGAAATAAACTTACTAGTAACTATGCTAATTAATGTGTGACATTCAGAACTCTGCTCTCTGTGGAAACACGGAAAGATAATTTTCCCTAAATTTGGGCTGACTGGTTCCTCGGGGGCTTCCCACGGAACTGAACTTAAACACTAAAATTCATTAGTCCTCAGTAGAATTGTGTTCAAAATTACAAGGTTTTATACTCTACAGTTTCTGCTGGAATGTGTCAACCCTGAAACTTCCCTAGAAGTTTAATTGACATCTAATCCTTTAGCCTTAAGCCTATCTAACATCCCTTGTGGTTTGCCAACCATGAAACTTCTGATTAATTACTTGGCCAGACTTGTGAGGGACATCTGTCACCTGCCACTTGGCTTACATAAACAAACCAGGTCCATTTTTACACGCAACAACACTGAGAGACATCACTGCTTGTCACATTAGGATTTGAAGGCCTATCTTCTCCAAGACAAAACAAAAAACAACAAAAACAATAGCAACCACAGTTGTTACTTCTTGTGGTGTGCTTGATTATCTTATGTGCTTTCTCACTCATTGGCTCCACATCCAAGCATCCTTCTTACATGATAGGAAATAAACCATGTGGCTCAGAACTAAACATATACTCTCCCAAAAGAATATGGGTTGACTCACATTGTGTAATCAGTATGTGATGATAGGAATGTAGCGAACACGTAGAGAATTCGTAGGATCATTGTGAAAGAGTGAGTTCATTCATTCTGGAGGTCTTTGTTTAATCCTTATTATTTTTTTAAATTTTTTATTTTAAATATATGAGCTACAATTCAGGTTTAGGTATACAACTGTTCATTAGGCAGGTACCCTTTATGGTTTTAACCTGAACTATTTTGTGCTATGTTTTTTTAGACCCAAACCCCTCAGGTAAATGCTCCGTGGAAACTACAGACACTGTCCAGGCACCAGTAATGGAACTCTCACTGCAATTCCGTATTCGCACATCATGCATTTTAATTGCATCCATGGCTCCCAGAGACAGTGCATATGAAAACACGCACCTGGGCAGTCCCCTTGGGTCCCCTCCCACTGTGGGAGCTTTTCTGTCTTCTCAATAAATCTTGCTTTCTAAAAAAATAAAAAAGAAAAAGAAAAAAGAAAACATGCACCCAAATCCTAAAAGCTTCAGAAGAGTTCTCCTCTTTTCTCTGACGGTCCTTCTGTATTCTCACTCATAAGCGTGTATTCTCACTCATAAGCGTGTATTCTCACTCATAAGCGAACCTTGAACAATTATCACAATACTATAAGAAAGGAATTGACTCCCCCTACTGGGAATATACCCTGAAGAACTCAAATCACTCTATAAAAAAGATACCTGCATACGTATGTTTATCACAGCATTGTTCACAATAGCAAGAACCTGGAAGCCACCATGCTGTCCATCCAAAGAGGACTGGATTTAAAAAATGTGGTACATATACACGATGGAATACTACGCAGCCATAAAAAAGAACAAAATCATGAATTTTGCAGCAACTTGGATGGAACTAGCATCTATAATACTGAGTGACCTCTCACAGAAACAAAGATCTGAGTATCACATGTTTTACTCATATAGTGAACTTTGAACATCCAATATAATACTATAAGAAAATGACTGACAGAGATGGGAAACTATGGGTAGGGAGGGGAAGGGAGATGGGATTAATGGTATTCAGTATCTGTCTGGGGACAGGAAGACACCTCTTGTCAACAAGGGTACCTGAACGAAGCATATTTGTATACCTAATCCTTGACTGTACCCCACAATATCATAATAAAAAATAGATTATAAAAAAATAAAATAAAAATTAAAAAAATAAAAGAAAGTTATTTTGTTTTCTTGCTTTTGAGTTATTTCAGTTGTTTTTTGTTTTGGATATTAACCCCTTCTCAGATGTATGGTTTGCAAATATTTTCTCTCATTCCAAGGGTTTTCTTTTCATTCTATCAATTTTTTTTCTTGGCTATGCAGAAGCTTTTTATTGTGATATTATCCTATTTATCTATTTTTGCTTTTGTTTTCTGTGCTTTGGGCTCATATTCAAAAAAATCATTGTCCATACCAATGTCATGGAGCTTTCTCCCTATGTTTTCTTCTAGTAGTTTACAGTTTCAGGTCTTACATTTAAGTCTTTAACTCATTTTAAGTTGAGTTTTTTTAATCATAACACTTTTAATCTCAAATAATCTTATTAATCATTTTTTGTTTTTATTTTATTTTATTTTAAAGTTGCGGGGTACAAGTCAGGATTGGGTACATAAGTTGTTTATGTACAGGTGAAGTTTTGGACCCCCCATTAGACCTCACTTCTCCTAGATTAGGATCTTATTGATGTTATGTGCCCCTCTCTCCTCTGGCAGTGTCCGCTACTGCCAATCCCATTTTTGTAGTGTTATGATAGGTGTTCAGGGTCCACTTATGAGTGAGAACATGTGGTACTCAGTTCTTTGTTTCTGTGGTAAGTCACTGAGTATAATAGACTCCAAATCCATCCAAGTTGCTGCAAAGTAATATTCCATCATGTACATGTACCACATTTTAAAAATCCAGTCCACTTTCAGTGGGCAGCACGGTTGGTTCTATGTTTTTACTATTGTGAATAGTGCTGCAATAAACATGTGTGTGCAGCTATCTTTTTTGTAGAATGATTTGAGTTCCTCTGTGTATATTCCCAGAAGGGGGATTGCCGGGTCGTATGGAAGGTCAATTTCTAGTTCTTTTTATTTTTATTTTTTTTTAGTTGGAGTTTCACTCTGTCGCCCAGGCTGGAGTGCAGTGATACATTCACGGCCCCCCAGCATCAACCTGCTGGACTCAGGCAATCCTTCCGCCTCAGCCTTCCAAGTAGCCGGGACTACAGGCTCATGCTACCACATCTGGCTAATGTTTATATTTATTGTAGAGATGAGGTCTTGCCAAGTTGTCCATGCTTTTCTTAAACCTGTGACCTCAGGCAGTCTCCTCACCTTGGCTTCCCAAAGTGCTGGGATTACAAGCTTGAGCCACTGCACCCAGCCTAATTTCCAGTTCTTTTAGAAACCACACCATTTTCTATAGAGGTTGAATTAGTCTGCACTCCCACCAACAGTGTAGAAACATTCCTTTCTCTCTGCATCCTTGCCAGCATTTGTTGTTTTTTTGTTTTATTAGTTGAGTTTTGTATACAGTGTGAGATAAGGGTCTAATTTCATTCCTCTGCATGTGACTATCCAGTTTCCCAATACCATTTATTGAAGAGATTGTCCTTTCTCCACTGTGTTCTTGACATCTTTATGAAAATAAATGGGCCATCAATATGTGACCTTATTTCTGGGCTCTTTGTCCTATTTCATCAGTCTGTATGTCTGTCTGTTTTTATGCCAATACCGTGTTGTTTGGATCCTTGTGTTGTTGGATCCGATTTGCCAGAATCTTGCTGAGAATTTTTGTGTCTATGTTCATCAAGGAGATTGGCCTGTAATACTCTTTCCTTGTTGGGTTTTTGCCAGGTTTGGGTATCAGTATGATGTTGACTTCATAAAATGAGTTGGGGAGCATTCTATCTTTCTTAATTGACAGGAATACTTTCAATAAGGTTGTTATCAGCTCCTCCGTGTATGTCTTGTAGAATTCAGCTGGGAAGCTATCAGGTGAGGGCTTATTTTGGTGGGGAGATTTCTTATGATTGAGTCGATTTCCTGGATTGTTATTGGTCTGTTTAGAGTTTCAATTTCTTCTTGTTTCAACCTTGAAAGGTTGTATGATGTCAGAAAGTGCTCCAGTTCCTTTAGGTTATTTATTTATTTATTTAGCTTATTTGCATATAGGATTTTATAGTAATCTCTGGTAATCTTTTAAATTTCTTTGAGGTCTGTTGTGATTGCCTTTTGTGTTTCTAATTGTGTTTATCTGGGCTTTCTCTTTCTTTCTTTTCTTTTCTTTCTTTCTTTTTTTTTTTTTTTTTTTTGTCAATCTGGCCAGGATACCATAAATCTTATTTATCCTTTCAAAGAACCAGTTTTTGGTTATGTTGATTCTTTCTATATTTTTGTCTTCTATGTTATGCAACTGTGATTTTATCTTGGTGATCTGGATTCTTCTGTTGAAGTTAGGATTTAGGTGATCTTAACCTGTCCAGCTCCTTTAAGTGTGACATTAGGCTGCCGCCTTGTGATCTTTCTGTTTTCTTGAAGAGTACATGCAATGCTATGAATTTTCCTCTTAACACTGTTTTCACGGCATTCCAAAGATTCTGATAAGATGTGTCTTACTATATATTCGGTAAATGTTGGGTGAAGTGGTCTGTAGATGTCTATTAAATCCATTTGATCAAATGTAGAGTTGAGGTTCTGGATCTCCTTATTGATTTTTTTTTCCTCAATGATCTATCTAAAGCTGTTAGTGGGATATTTAGGTCTCCAACTATAATTGTGTGAGAGTCAATGCCCTCTCTTAGTTTTCTTAGTAGTTGTTTATAAAATCTGGTGCTCCTATGTTGGGTGCATATATATTTAGGATGGATATTTCCTGCTGGTGGATTGAGCCTTTTTACCATTACGTAGTGTCCTTTTTAACTTTTGATGGTTTTTAAGACTGCTTTGTTTGATATTGGAATAGCTACATCTGCCCTCTTCTGTTTTCTGTTTGTCTGAAAGATCTTTTTCCAGCCTCCAGCTTTGAGCCTGGGGGTGTCCTTTGCAGTGAGATGAGTTTCCTGGAGGCAACAGATTGTTGGATCATATTTCTTTATCCAGTTTGCCACTCTGTGCCTCTTCAGTGGCACATTTAGGCCATTCACATTCAAACTGATTATTGAAATGTGAGAGTTTATCCCTTTCATAGGGAAAACCCTAAGGAGTCTGTTAAAAAGCCTCCTCATATTGATAATTTGCTTCAGTAAAGTCTCGGGGTACAAAATCAATGTGCAAAAAACATTTACATTTCTATACACCAGCAACAAGCAGAGAATCACATAAAATGCACAATCCAATTCACAATAGCCACCAAAAAATACCTTGGCATCCCCAGAGAAGTAAAAGACCTTTACAACTTGAACTGCAAATACTGCTCAAAGAAATCAAGGATAACACAAACAAATGGAAAAACATTCCATGCTCATGGATTGGAAGATTCAACATTGTCCAGATGTCCATTCTACCCAAGGCAATACCCTACAGATTCAATGCAATACCCATCAAATTGCCAGCATTATTTTTAACATACCTTGAAGTGACAATAAAGAAATTACATGGAAACAAAAAAGAGCACAAATAGCCAAAACAATCCTCGGCAAAAGGAACAAATCAGGAGGTATCACACTTCCAGACTTTAAACTTCACGACAAGGATACAATAACCAAAACAGCATGGTATTGGTACAAAAACAGTCACATAGGCCAATGGAACAAGGCAGAGATTCTGGAAGCAAAAACCCAGTCTCTCAACCAACTAATCTTCAATAAAGCCACCAATAAAAAGCACTGGGGAAAGAAGACTATATTTAGCAAGAGGTGCTGGGAAAACTGGCTGACCACATGCAGAATAATGAAACTGAACCCCTACCTATCACCATATACAAAAATAAACTCCACTCTGAATTGTACCCCACATCTAAAAATTTTTAAAAATCAACTCCAAATGGATCAAAGGCCTAGACATAAAACCTCAAACCACAAGAATCCTAGAAGAAAACATAGGAAAAACACTCTTATGCATATCAGAGTAGGCAGCAGATTCTTGCCCACATCCAAAAAATGAATGCCATAAAAGCTAAGATAGACAAGTGGGACCTCATCAAGCTGAAAAGCAAAAAAACAAAACAAAACAAAAAAACAAGATAATGGGGAAAGAACCCACAGAATGGGCAAAAATATTTGCTAATTATGTATCTGACAAAAGCCTAACATCCAGAATCTACAAGGAACTCAAATGAACTGAAAGGAAAAAAACAAACAACCCTATAAAAAAGTGGGCAAAGGACATGAATAGACACTTTTCAAAAAACACATACAAACAGCCAACAGATACATGAAAAAATGCTCAGCCTCACTAATCATCAGATAAATGCAAATCAAAACTACAATGAGATACCACCTAACTCCAGCAAGGACGGCCATCATTAATACATCAAAGACAACAGATGCTGGTGTGAGTACAGAGAAAAGGGAATACTTCTACTCTGTTGGTGGGAGTGCAAGCTAGTTCAACTCCTATGAAAAGCAGTATGACGATTCCCAAAAGAATAAAAAATTGACCTTCCATACAATCCAACAATCCCTCTCCTGGGAGTATACCCAGAGGAACAAAAATTGTTCTACAAAAAAGACACCTGCACATGTAGGTTTATAACTGCACTGTTCACAATAGCAAAAACATGGAACCAACCCTACTGCCCTTTAAAAGTGGATTGAATAAAGAACATGTGATGCATATACACAATGGAGTATTATGCAGCCATACAGAAGAACAAAATCATGAACTTTGCAGAAAATTGGATGGAATTGGAGACCATCATACTTCGTGATCTATCACAGAAATAAAGAACTGAATACCACATGTTCTCATTAATAAGTGGGACCTGAATATTAATTACATTAGCACAAGGAAGACATCAGCAGTCGCTGGGCATTACCAGGGATGGGGGACATGTAACAACACAGAGTACCTAGTTCTATACAGGGAGAGTGAGGGCCAGTTGGAGGCCCAAACTTCACCTGCATGCAACCTACAGGTTTAGTTAATCCTTACTTGTACCCCACATCACTATAATAAAATAAAATTTAATTTAAAAAAAGAAATGCACACCTATATGGAAACAAACTTGATAACCTAAATGAAATGGAGGACTTTCTGACATCACACAACCCCCCTAGGTTGAAACAAGAAGACATTGAGACACTAAATAGACCAATAACACCCCAGGAAATTGACTCTGTCATATGAAAACTACCTACAAAAAAAAAAGCCCTGGACCGGGTGACTTTCCAGCAGAATTCTATAAAACATACAAGGAGGAGTTGGTACCAATCCCATTGGAAGTATTCCAGGCAATTGAGAAGGATGGAATTCTCCCCAAATCATTTTATGAAGCTAACATCACCCTGATACCCAAACCGGGTAAAGATCTAACAGAAAAAGAGAACTACAGGCCAATATCCCATATGAACATAGATGCAAAAATCCTCAATAAGATTCTAGCAAATCAAATCCAAAAACACATCTCAAAAATCATCCACCATGACCAAGTAAGGCTTCATCCCCAGGATGCAGGACTGGTTCAACATTCGCCAGACCATAAATATAATTAAATACATCAACAGATGCAAAAACAAGAACCACATGATTATCTCATTAGATGCAGAAAAAGCTTTTGATATAATCCAGCATTCCTTCTTGAAAAAAACCTCAAACACCTAGGTATAGAAGGAGCATACCTCAGTAGTAATTGCCATCTATGATAAGCCCACAACTAACATATTGCTAAATGATATGAACCTATACATTGAAAATCCAAGAGAATTTGTCAAAAACCAGCTTGCACTGGTAAAGGACTTTGGCAAAGTCTCAGGGTACAAAATAAATCTGCAAAAGACATTTGCATTCCTATTCACCAACAACAAGCAGGCAAAGACTCAAATTAAAAACACAATCCCATTCGCAATAGTCACCAAAAAAATGAAATACCTCAGTATATTCCTCCCCAGAGAAGTGAAAGACCTTTACAATGAGAACTACAAAACACTGCTCAAAGAAATCCAAGAAGACACAAACAAATGGAAAAATATTCCATGCTCATGGATAGAAAGAATCAACATTGTTGATTCTTTGTCTACCAAAGACAATCTACAGATTCAATGCAGTACCCTTTAAGTTACCAACATCGTCCTTCTCAGACCTGGAAAGGACAATACAGAAATTCATATGGAAACATAAACAACCACGAATAGCCAAAAACAATCCATAGCAAAAGGAACAAAGCAGGAGGTATCACACTTCCAGACTTCAAACTTTATTGTAAGGGTACAGTAATCAAAACAGCCCGGTATTGGTACAAGACCAGGTATATAGACCAGTGGAACAGGATAGAGATTCCAGAAGCAAAGCCTCAATTTCTCAACCAACTCATCTTTGACAAAGCCTCCAACAACAACCACTGGGAGAGGAGAACCTATTCAGTAAATGGTGCTGGGAAAACTGGCTGACCACATGCAGAAGATTGAAACAGGATCCCTACCTATCACCATACACAAAAATTAACTCTAAATGGATCAAAGACCTAAACGTAAAACCTCAAAC
>CAUYQG010028361.1:0-26493 GCA_963574415.1 Tarsius wallacei | reverse complement strand
ACTCTGGTCCCTGAGCTACTATTTAATTGGCTCTATGACCTTGGGTTCACCATTTACTTCTCTGGGCCTCAGTTGTTTTTCTATAAAATGAAGCTCTAGCCGAGCTCGGTGGCTCAGCCTGTAATCCCTCACCTTTGGGAGGCTGAGGTGAGTGGATTGCCTGAGCCCATGGGTTCAAGACCCGTCTGTGCAACTTGGTGAGACCTCATCTCTACAATAAACCAAAAATTAGCCGGGCGTGGTAGCGCGCGCCTGTAGTTCCAGCTACCGGAAGGCTGAGGTGGAAGGATCGCCGGAGCCCAGCAGGTCGAGGCTGCGGTGGCCGGGAGCGGCCACTGCACTGCAGTCTGGGCTACAGAGTTAGACTCCAACTCAAAAAAAAAAAAAAAAAAAAAAAGAAGCTCTTCCTCTCCAAGTTTATTTCATAATTTTAGCCCTTTAAACTTGTTCCTTGACCTTGCTTCATATTTTATTCAACTCACATTTTTATCTTCACTTCGTCACTTTCTTCTGGTACCTTCCACTCAGGCTACAAACCACCGTAAGTCTCTCTGTCTTTTTAAAAAAATTCTAAATCATCTTGGCGTCACTATCCATAATCCCCTTGCCTCCTCAATCCAATACCTGCTGCCTCCACTTCTTCAAAATCTACAGTCACTAAACTACCACAAGCACTGTTGACAATCCCACCTACTTTTGCTAATGACCTCCTAATATCCAGTCCCTCTTGACGTGTGCTACCCTTATCATACAGGTATCTTCAGCAGCATTCAAAGAGGGTAGATCTTAATTGTATTCACATAAAAGGAAGGAAGGAAGGAGGAAAGGAAGGAAGGGAGGGAAGGAGGGAGGAAAGAGAGGAGAGGAAAGGACAGATGGGAAGGGGGGAAGGAGCGGAGAGGAAGGGAGAGAAAATAGAATTATATGAGATGATGGATATGCTCATGAGCTTGATGGAGTGCTTATTTCACAGTGTCTATGTATATCAAAACATCAAGTTGTACACTTTAAATATATACAATTTTATATGTCAATTATAGCTTAAAGCTATGAGATAAACAAGAAAAGGATCACAAAAGTTATATTAATGGAATTCAAGTCCTAGTTCTACCACTGACTGGCAGCCTGTGGAAATGTGGCTTACTCTCTCAATTTCTTCACCTGCAAAGCGTGGGTAATAATATTCATTACCACATCAGGTAGACTGGAAATTAAAATGAGATAACACAAAGTACTTATCAAATCACACATGCTAAATATTAGTTATTATTACTATAGGTTCTTTCCTCCTTTTGCCTTCTATGCTTTCATTTTTCTTCTGATATTCTTCTTATTTTTGTAACACTCCCAATTTATCCGCTCACTCTTGAAATCCTATCCTTCCCTTGTCAATGATCATTTGAAATCTACTTTCACAAACATTCTCAACCCTGCCCCAAACCCCAGTTCTCATGCCTCATCTTCCCTCAAACTTCTAACACTGAATCAGCTTGAAAGCCATGGGCTATAAAACCCTATCCAAGGTAGATTCTGAGTCTTGTTTTATCTCTGACCTTAATTTTTACCATTTTACTCCTTGTATATATCTGCCCAGTCATCACACTAGGTTTCTTCTCATTCTTCAAACATGCCATGGACTGGCCAGGCACAGTGGTTCACACCTGTCATCCCAGCACTTTGGGAGGCTGAGATGGGAGCGTTGCTTAAGCCTAGGAATTCGAGACCAGACTGGGCAGCAGAGTAAGATCTCATCTTGAAAAAAATCAACAAATAAGCCTGGTGTGGTGGTGCAGTCCCAGCTACCCGGGAGGATAAGGTAGAGAGGTTGCCTGAGCCCAGGAGGTCGAGGCTACAGTGAGTTGGACCCATGCACTCCAGCCTGGGCTACAGAGTGAGACTCCAACTTAAAAAAAAAAATGCCAGGGACATACCTGTCTCAGCACCTTTACACTTGCTGTTCCCTCTGTTCCCTGGAACATGATTTCCCAGATACCCACATGGCTCCATCTCTTTCAAGTCCTTTTTCAAGTGACATCTATTCAGAGTGGACTTTTCCACATGCCCTATTTCACCCGTCTTCTGTCCCAGTACCCTCTATCCCCATTCTCTGTACTCACCACTAATAGACTATAATTTTATTCATTGGACTTATTTATTTTCTGTATTTCCTCTCTGGAATGTACACTCTACAAGATCAGAAAATTTTGTCTACTCTATTCATAGATTTATCTCCAGCTCCCAAGTCCATGCATGACACATAGTAGGTGCTCAATAGATAATGTATTCAATAAGTCAATGAATCCTGCAATTTGCATCTTCCCCTGCACCTCCTTTACTAAGTACTACTGGAGAAGGTCTACTAGACCATAAAATTGGTGTTACCACATATTTTAGATTCTTTACCTTAGCTGAGTGTTTAAATGCTGTTCATAATTCTTTAATTTCTCTTTCCTTTTCCCCAGTGAATTACAAATCTCCAGGCTTTTCTAACTCACTCTCTCGTCTTCTGGAGATGACCATCTCCCAGCAGTTACCAAGAAAACAAAGACATCAAATGCTAATCCCACATCTTCCTTCCATTAAACCCATAAACTTATGTACATTTACAGCCATCTTTGAATCTTTCTTCCACACTTAGAAGATAGGGTATCATCTTGTTCCCAGATAATTCTTCCATCTATGATTCTTCATCTGCCCCCACTTATCTTATTCCTTCCCTTACCTCTTAGTTTGCCGACATCTTCAGCCTCTCTCTCTTCCAATGCCTCCGGTTCATTCATAGAATTATAGTAGACACCACTGTCATCCCACCCCTAATCCCACCATCTCTGCCACTTGAGTATAAGCTACTTAGAACTCCAGTATGAAGTATTGACTGACCAGACCCCACTCCCTTCCCCCAGTCGCCAGCATAATAAGCCAGATGTTGTTGAAGAATTAAGACCCTTCCCCAACCCTAGTGCAGACTTTATTTTTAATTAACAATAAAAAGTTATATATTTATGACATAAAACTTGATGTTTGAAACATGTATACATAGTGGAATGACTAAATCAAGCTAATTAAAATATGCATTAAGTCACATACTTATCTTTTTCTGTGGTGATAACACTTAAAATTTACATTTAACAACTTTTAGGTAGACAATGTAGTCGTCCCTCAATATCAGCGGAGAATTGGTTCCAGGATCCCATGCAGCTACCAAATCTGCAGATGCTCAAATCCCTTACATAAAGTATTTGCATATAGCCTACTAGATATCCTTCCCTATACTTTAACTTATCTCTAGATTTCTTATCCTATCTAATGCAATGTAATTGCTATGTAGTCTTTAAACTGCATTTGTATTTATAATATTTTTTATTGTTGAATTGTCATCTTTATAATATTTTTAATTCAAGCTTGGGTGAATTTATGGATGCAAAACCCATGAATGTGGAGTAGGAAGTATATAGACCAAAAAAGAAATTCTTGGAATCCTGCCCTTCCCTTCTAAATAATTGCTTGAAATCTACTTTCACAAACATTCTCAACCCTCCCTCTAGCTCCAGTACTCACACCTCGTCTTTCCTCAGACTTCCAACAGCGAATCAACTTGAAAGCCATGGGCTTCAAAACCCTATCTGAGGTGGATCCCTAGCCTTGTTATATGAAAAAATAGTCAACACCACTATATTGTATATTATTATTAACTTTAGCCATCATAATTTACAATAGATCTCTTGTCTAACTTATTCTTCCTAAGTGAAATTTTGTACCCTTTAACCAGCATAGCCCCAATCTGCCCTCCTCCCAGGCTCTAGTAACCACTGTTCTACTTTCTACTTCTGTAAGTTCAGCTCTCCCAGATTCCACATAGAAGAGACCATGTGGTATTTGTCTTTATGTGCCTGGCTTATTTCATTTAACATAATGTCTTCCAGGTTTATTCATGCTATTACTAATAACAGAGTTTTCTTCTTTATAAGGTTAATTTTGTATATAATGCAAATTTTCTTTATCCATTCATCCAACTGACATATAGGTCAATTTCATATTTAGCTATTGTGAATAATACTGCAATGAACATGAGAGTGCAGATATCCCTTTGACATACAGATTTTATATTTTGGGGAAATATACCAAGTAGTAGGATTGCTAGATCGATCATATTTTAGTTCCATTTTTACCTTTTTGAGGACCTCTGTAATGTTTTTCATAGGGACTATACTAATTTACAATCCCACCAGTACTACAAATGTCCCTTTTCCTCCAAATCCTCACCAGAACTAATATTTTGTCCTTTTGATAATAGTCATTCTAAAATAGTGAGGTAATATTCCACTGTGGATTTAATTTGCATTTCATTGTTGATTAGTGATGTTGAACATTTTTTCATATATCTGTTGGTTATTTGAGTGTCCTCTCTTGAGAAAGATCTATTCAGATCCATTGCCTATTGTTTTAACAGAGTTGTTTTCTTGCTTTTGAGTTGTCTGAGTCTGAGTTTTTTATGTATTTTGAATATTAACTTGTGTCACATGTATGGTTTGTGAATATATTCTCTCTGTCCATGTGTTGTCTCTTCACTCTGTTGGCTGTTTTCTTTTCTGTGCGGGAGCTTTTTAGTTAGATATAATCCCAAACCCACTTGCCTATTTTTGCTATTTTTGCCTATGCTTTTGGGGTCATAGCCAAAAAAATAATTGCCTAGGCCAATGTCATTAAGCTTTCAGAAGCAGTCTTTAAATAATGCCTAAAGAAGTTGGTATATAAGTATCCCATCCACTCCTCCTTGGCTATTTCTACTATCCACATCTACAGAGCCCATATCTAGAGGTAAGAGTGAGAGCTCTGCAGTGAGAGGAATTGACAATGGTGCCCTAATGCATGGTTAAATAATACTGCAATTTACCAGTGTCTGGTAAGTGTGTTCGCCTATCATAGTAATTTGCTTTAACTAATTCACCTTCTCTAAAATGACAAAAACTTAAAAAAAAAATTCCTGCTAAGAAACTTCACATTAAAAGTGACATATTTGACATAAATTCTGGTACCAATGTATTTTTTTTTAACTAGTGGTTCTTAGCAGGTAGTGACTTCCCCCCACCCAGGAGAAATTTTACATGTCTAGGGACAGTTTTGTTGCCCCAACTGGCGACATGCCATTGGCAGCTAGTGAGTTTAGGGATATTGCTAAACAACTTAGAATGTACAGGACAGAGCCTATAACAAAGAATCACCTGGCCAAAATAGCAATGATATTATTGTTGATAAACCCTAACTTAGGTATATCAAAAAAAAATTTTAAACTAACAAGAAATAAAGAAAAAAAATTAAATTATCGTGCTTGTTTTCAATTTGAATTTGTTTAAAATTTCATAAGATGGGCTGCTAATAAGTGGCTGCTTTAAGATATTAACTAATGACAGTAGTGTATATTTACTGGGGCTGCTCCCTCAAAAATGTTGGGTGCAATGCAGGCATGACTAGACAGATTAGAGTGCACCATGCCACATCCACTTCCAACTTGACTGTTCTCATTGAATGAAATACATTCTAGACAAGAAGAAAAGTGCTGCAATGTCTCTTTTTATGATTATTTTTACTACCTTCATTGCACAAGGAAAAATGGAGAGAACCAGTAGTCTCCTGGTTTTACCTTGAGAAGAATGAGGTTTATTAAATATCCTTCCTGACACAAGATCTTAGCAAGATGTTATGAAAATGAACTGGACAGTGGAAATTGTAGTCATGTTTACAATTGGCAGTTTTCAGGCATAAATATGTAAAATGTAAACTTGAAAGAGGAAATGCCATGTTCTACCAAAATCACTTTCCCTGATGTAGGTTTTGTTCAGATATAATATAGTCCCTTTTTCAATGTAGATCACGTGAGGGGTGGGGAGGAGGAAAGGAGGGAGAGATTAAGAAGGTGGGTTTGCTGAAAACAACTTATTAAATTGGCTTGAATTCTATCAATAGAGGTATTACTTTGAGTTATGGAGTCTGCAAAAATACTATCTGGTAGTAAGTGCTCTTTGGTGAGATAGCTTAAGTAATATTATCTCACCTTTGAGGTCAGGGCTTAATCCCTTCACCTTGACAAGAGATCTCAGATAGTCTCATGAAGTGGTGAGAAGGACTGGTGAGAATGGCAAGAAAAGAATAGGAAGACTTGCTGAAAGACAACTGCTCTTTCCACACAGGCTGGGCCATTGATTATTTACCTTCTTCTTATTCCTACTCCACTGAGTTAACTCAAACTTCAGAATAAGGAACTTCAACAAGATATAAAAAAAAAAAACCTTTCTGAATGCATGATGCATTTGTCTTTGGCTTAAGCTACTGAGAGAGACTAAGGATTTTATACATTGTAACTACCACCAACATCTGTATATAGATGTGTCTATACCATACTTAGTACACGTTGTATGTTAGTGTGTGTGTATAATCTTGTATGTTCCTTGCAACAATCTGTGACGGCAGAAATAATAACTATTATCCCTATTTTTAGGTTTTACAGATGAACGACTGAGGCTCTGGTGACTAAGCAAGACCAGGGACAAGGTGTTTGACACAAAGATCGGTAAGCATTTCCCTGACCCACGCTGCCTTTCTGTCTAAATATTCACCAGGCCCTCTTGTCTAAAGTCTGGCCTTAGCCCATGACATGGATAAATTCTTCACGTTCTTTTCCAACCTAGGGATTCCTGAGGTGAAGGGAGTATGGGAGGGGTAGAGACCTAGAGAAGGATCATGGGATTTTGTCACTGATTAGATGTGTACCGTAAAAACATTCAAGTGAAACTTCACTCTTCTGTGGGAGTTTGCCAGTTAATGCAGATTTGGTCTCTAATTATACATTGCTGAGAAAATTGGGGGAAAAAAATGAAAAACTTAACGGATCCATGAAGTAGAAAAAAGGATCTTGCAATAACTCCCCACTGACAGTAGTCCAAGAGGATGGGCCCAAGTCCAGGCTTTTAGCAGTTTTGCTCAGAGCCTTCTAACTTCTCATTATAATTAAACAGGTACTTCGAATTCTACTGTCATTTTGTGACTGTTTTTGGTATTGTTGTTTTTCTTTAACTTTTTTCTGCAATAGCAATTTCAACATCTTTTTCCATTTTTCTTTTTTTATTTTCCAACACAGGATTGCACAGTATGCTGATTTGTATAGTGTGCATTTGCAGATTAAGACAGCCTGGAGAGAATATTTGGTCTAGATCATCAAGCACCAAAGAAAACTTCTAATGGGGCAAGATGACGCATCCATCTGAGCCTAGAAGGTAGAGAAAGAGAGGCCCTGACAAAAGCTTCATTTCACTTCCCAAGTGTAGCTCAAAGACCTCCCACAGAGGTTATGTTCCCAATTCTTTGCCTCCATGTATACTGGAGAGAGGCCATTCAAACTTCGTAATGACAAATTCCCAAATGAAATTTTTTTAAAAAAAGAAAAAATGAAGGAATATGCACAAAGGTAAAGAGAGTAGAGAAAAGACTACAATAGAGAAAAAGCTAATGGGAAAAAAGTTATTGGGGGTTGGGAGGAAGTTGTGCATATGAGTAAAAATAAAGTTTTCTTTTCTATCAAAATTCTAATATCAATGTATGTAAACAGGAAACGATGGGAAATGCAAAAAAGTTACATCTAGAGCTAATAAAAATTTGTAATTAGTGCTTTATTTCACAATAGGCACCTGAAAATAAGAAAAAAGCATGCTATCTCATTCTCTTAGCATGTGTCTAGCAGTACAATGTTTTGAGGAAAGTTAGTTTCAGTCATTCATTCTTTGATTCTAAAAATATATGTTGGGCTCCAAATGTATTCCAGGTACTGTGTTATATTCTAACAAGACACAGATTAATTAAACCTAATCCTAATCCTTAAAGACCAATCCAGTATAGCCGGGGAAGCTAACTTGTAAAGAAAACATTGCAGTGAGCCTTGATAAGTGTTATTACTGGGCTATAGAGGGTTTAAAAAGGGCATAACGAGGAAGAAGTTAGCGCTTCCTGATGGCACCAGAGAAGACAGCATTAAGGAAATGATATTTTGGTTGAATCTTAAAAAGTAATTAAAATATTTGCCATACAAAGTAGACAGAATTTCTAGACTGAGAGATTATAACACCGCATATTTAAAAAGCTTGTAGGAGCCAGATCATTTTGAACCTTGAATGACAAGGACATACTAAGTATAGACTTAACTCTAAAAATGAAGAGGGATATGAGTCAGTTGTTTTTGCTCTCCCAACAATTATTTTTTCTTTAAGCAACAGTACATACTTTTCTTTGAGGGTCTGCTCTTCCCATTTTGCAAAGTTCTGGTGAGACCATTGGTCATGCGTCTTCCCTTCACCACTTCCCAGACGTATCTGCACAAAGCATAAACTAAGCCAGTCACTCTTTCCTGACAATTTCAATCTTGAGCTGAGCGACAGGGATTTAAAGCAAACGGATCTGAGACAGTCACATACCAGTTCTTCTAAAATTGACCATGAGTTGAAGACCAAGATCCCTGGTCATGTAGCTTCTCAATTTGTGTGAATACCAGTATTCTCCTAAAATACCGCCCCCCCCCCCTTTTTTTTTTGCTTAAATTCACCAAAGTCTGTGTCTGTTGTTTATAAACAAAGAATACTTGAAACAGAAACTTATTCCAAATTCATAACAAGACAAGGATCTGATCAGAATGACATTTTTCAGTAGGACATCATGTTAGCAGAATAGGGGATGGATTGGATAATGGTAAGATCAGAGTCTGAGAGATGGGTCAGGAAACTATTGCGGTATTCTAGGCAAAAGATGGTGAGAACTACCATTGAGATGTGGTTCTGGAATAGACACTTGCATAAGTGAGATATTAAGGAAGTGATATTTGCACACTGTCAAACTGGATGTTGTGGTAAAGGGATAGAAGTTGCCTAGGATGAGTTTCAGATTTCTTGCATGAATGGTTACATAGTAGCATTAGCTTAGGAGAAGCAGTTTAGGGCACAGATAAGCTCAGTTTGAAACCTATTATGGTTGATTTTTCTGGTGAGTTATCCAGATGGATATGTCTCATGAAAAACTGGCTTCCATCTTTCTTACAGTGTAGATTTGGAAGCTATCAACATACAGCTGATGGTAAAAAGTCATGGAAGTAAATGATATCACCCATCATCAGCCAAGACTGAAGCATGACTCCATTAGTAAGATATTTGAACAGTCTAAATGTGTTTGTAACTCTTCTGCAAAGGATTTTATTTTAGAACTTCATGGATCCTACTGAAATTTTGTTGTTTTTAATAATTTCTTTCATGAACTATACGAAAATTCCAAATGCCCTTTATGTCTTGATTTTATAAGAAATATCATGGTATAAAGGAATGATTCTTAGCTTTGGATTCAAATCAAAATTAGATTGAAATTTCTTACTCGTTGTGTGACATTGGTCAATTTAGTTATCTTTGTGTAGGCTTGGATACCTCCAATATCAAAACAGGAAATATAATACAAAGTTTATAAGTTGTTTTGGGGATTAAACTAGATAATGTATGAGACAGAGTACTGGAAACATGCAGAAGCCTCTTTACTTGAAAAGGATTCAATGCAAAAGGTTGATATTAAATTGATGTTTTCAAAGTCCAACGGAGCTTGGAAGGTTTTGGCATGTGATCCCTAGATGCATTTCCCCTAAGTGACTAACCAAACATAATCTTCTCCTCTTTGCTGATACATGTTCATTTATTAATCTTTTTCAACACATGACTGTTATATCTATATAAAAATGTATTTAAAAGATTAGCTACTTTCTCAGTGATCTATGCACAGGTGAAAGGGAACTTATTGACATGGTGTCAGCATTTACTTCCTCATCACTGGTTTTATGTGCAAATTTGAAGAGGCTTCCAGCCTGTGGAATCACCACTAGCTTGGGGTAATCATCCCACATTTATGTCACCAGAACACTTCCAATGCTTAAAAACCCTTTTACTCATAAACCCATAGTCTCACTTCAGAATCTCCAAACCAGTGTTTTTCACACTGGTTGGAGATTAGAAACACCTGGGAAATAAAAATTATTTTAAAAATATAAATTAAACTTGTCTGTATATCTCATGTTATGAAATTATTAGTTCATTGATACAGAATGAGATAGAATATGTTGAAAAGCAACTGTTTGAGTTACTAAAAATCTGTCATCTTTTCAATCACTTTTCCCTCAAATTTTGCTTATTAATTTCAATGGTACAAACACAAGACCTGCAAGTATTTCATGATTTGTGATATGTCATTTGAATTTATTCTTATTGAAAAATGAGTCGTTCCATACACTTGTGCAGTAGTTATCCATTTCCTCATCACTTTAATTTGGAAAAATTGTCTCTTCCAGCCCACCATGCCTTTTCTTTTTGGCACTTATTTTGTACTTATCAGGCATCATTGAGTTAACTATTATCATCAATTACCTCAAAATTAACACATGAAGAGCAGCTACTCATGTATGACTCAAGAAACAATGACTAAAATGACCTAACATGATTACTAACTCCATTTATTGGTGGTGGGTGCTTTAGTTGCAATACAAACTTGTTCAGATAATGAGAGTTCATCATAGGCACTCTAATATACATTAGCTTCCTCTCAATTATTTTTTGGCTCTTTCCATTCCTTTCCTATCATTCACCTTTGGATAATAAAAGCATTGGGAAGATCTTGTCCAATCTTAAATTGTGATCTAGTGAGGCTGTTAATATTCAGCAATCATATTTCTTCCCTTTGTAGAGTAGAAGAGTCTGTATTCATGAATGTGAATCCTCAGAGTATTCACATTTATTCACCCACAGAGGAGGTGATAACAACCCATTCAAAAATGATGTTCAATCAGAACAGAAGGAGTAAGATGAGAGGAAACACTGTGTGAGACATGAGGCAGAGGCAGTGGGTTGAGGGAAGCATGATGGTTCCGGAAAGACAGGGCACATTGTCTCTCTCCAGCAGTGGTCACTTTTGGGTGTGCTATTACAGAGATGACATGTTGTGGGTCCTTGCCTCCCTGCCAAGAGGCAGGAACTATAGCTGACTGGAAAAGCTGAATCATTTTGAACATCTGCTCCAGTGAACTCTTTTCCAGTGAAGAGAGAGAAAGCAAGTGCTTCCATTATCACAAGCAAAGAAAAGAGAGAATGAAGAATACTATTTAAAAAGTGTTTCTAAGGTTCAAGGGCAGAAGGAGAGAGAGAGAGAGATGGAAGGATGGAGGAAGTGAGGGGTGAGAGAGAGAGGAGGGAGGAAGCGAAGGAGAGAGAGAGACAGAGAGACAGAAAGAAGGAAAGAATGAATGAATGAAAGAAAGAAGGAATGGGAAACATAACGCCTGATGATCTCATTTAAAACAGTATGGTCGCCAGGCTCGGTGGCTCAGCCTGTAATCCCGTGCCTTTGGGAGGCTGAGATGAGTGGATTGCCTGAGCCCACGGGTTCGAGACCCACCTGGGCAAGCAAGACCTCATCTCTACAATAAATCAAAAAATTAGCCGGGCGTGGTAGTACACGCCTAGAGTTCCAGCTACTTGGAAGGCTGAGGCGGAAGGATTGCCGGAGCCCAGCAGGTCGAGGCTGCGGTGGCCGGGAGCGGCCACTGCATTCTAGTCTGGGAGACAGAGTGAGACTCCAACTCAAAAAAAACAAAAACAAAAACAAAAAAAACAGTATGGTCACGAAGAGAGAGTTTGATGTTTGAATCCAAGATAACCAAATGTGAGTTCTGACACTCAGTTTATGGGTGAAATGATCATAAATATACCAGTTCAGTACATTTTCTCACATTTAGATTATGTGTGTGGAGGACATCAACAGCATAGACCACGTTAAGCTGAGCCAAGCCCAATTATTTCTTTGTTTCTGCTTCTCTTGCAGCACGTTGCAGACTTCATGTCTGTACATTTTGCTTCTGAACTCAGAGTCTGTTTTACTAACAACTAACTATTATGCAAGAGCACACATGTGCATCTGAACAAAAATAGGCAACAGTCCAAACCCAGTGAAAGCTAAATTTATATCTGACCCTGTCATATTTCTATCCCCCCATCAAAGCAACTGAATCTAAAGCATTATGAAATCTGGTTCAATTAGATAATTTTACATCATCGAATAGCTCTTACAGCTTCTATGTCTCATATAATGACATTCAGATTACTTTATAGCTATCAACAATAATGTATTAGTTTATTTTACGTATGTGTAACCAAAGGATCTCTTTAGATAATTTTTCAAAACAACTCAGTTTGAGCTGCAGATTTTTAAGGATAATTGTTTGGCATTTTAGCTCTTCTATGAGGTTGAAGTTGGCTCCTCTATCTTCCAAGCAGGGCTCCTAGAAGCGCCTCACAATATCAGGAGGTGGAAGGAAAGGGAAATCACCTTATAATGAAAGTGATATTGAGGTTGATTTGCATAGTAAATACTTTTCAAAGCAAAAGGTAAAGATTCCTGGAATTCCATTTCTTTCCAAAAAGACCAAACACAGGAGCACAAAGATGGGATCAGCAGACACTGGACACTGCTAGGGGAGTTGGGGAGAGCGTGTAGCAATATACTGTGTAACTGGTCCACTATCAGTGGGAGAGAGGGTCAGCTAGAAGCCCAAACTTTGCCTGCATGCCACCTACTTACGTAGTAAATCCTTACTTGTACCACATAATTTTAACACAAAATAAATTAGTTTTAAAAGTGGACAAGAAAAAAATAAAAGCAGCATCACAATGTCAACACAGCAACACTATTAATAATAATAACTAAAAGGTACCAAAAAAAGCCTTTACCAGGAAAATAATATTCTCATCTCATTTCTCGACTTCAAATACGGGCTATGATACCTTTCAAAACCTGTTATTTCTAATCTAGATTTTTCTTCACATTCTTCTCCTATGTTTTTAACTGCATGCTAGACATGTCCACTTCAATATTTTTCAGCACTCTTAGATTCAACATTTCTAAAACTAAATTCACATTTTGCCCTTCCTACTCCCCTCTCTTTTTGTCATCAGTCACGTACCCACACAGATACACATACATGGAGGAAACACATACAAACTCCTATATTTCAGCATTTGTCAGAATAGGCCAGCCTTATTCTTCAGGAACAAACAACTCCAATATCTCAAAAGCATAGCATATAAAGTTTATTTCTAGCTGATACAAGGTCTTCTCTTGACTGGGCAACAATCCAAAGCAGCTGTTCTCCATGAGTTGACTCAGGGTTCCCAGCTGCTTTGATTCGGTGGCTCTACAATCTCAACATATGGCCTCTCTGCTTCTTGCCAAAGTAGAAGAAAAAGAAGAGAGAATGGCACAGGGGTTTCTATTGCTTCATCCCAGAAGTCACATGCATTGCTTTCATTTACACTTCATGGTTCCTCCTAACTGCAAGGGCATTGCCAAGTATAGTTTTGCATGCGCCAGAAAGAAAGAATAGGAAACGAAAACCACATAGCATTGTCTTTTGCCAAATTTCCTATTTCAGATTCCCAAGTCAGAAACTGTGACTTTATCTAACTTTTTTCATTAACCCACATCCCATCAATTGATGATTAGATATCATTACTTCTACTTTGTCTATATCTCCTTAATCTGTTCACTCTTCTTCATTCCCACCTCCACTTAAAAAATTCAAACTCTCATTATTTCTCTTTGATGATTGCAACAGCTTTTAAGCAGATCTTTCTGCCCCCAGTATTCCCTCCCTCAAATCAATTCTCTACGCAGCAGCCATAGTGATCTTTTAAAAGCACAAACATAATCATATCGATTTAACTCCTGCTTAAAATCCTCCAGTGACTAGCAATGCTTTTAAAAAATGCCCAAACTTGTAAATGTGATTTATAAAGTCCTGTATTCCTTGTTATGTGCTTATTTCTCTGACTTTACCTATTGCAAACATGTACTTCCGTTTGGGTGCTGTGACATCCTACCCAGAATCCCCTTCAAGCCCCAGTCACACATTTCTCGGACACTGGGATGTTGCCAGCTGAGAACCACAGTTGAAACCCTTCTTTTTTTAATAATATTTTTTTAAGATTCAAGGGGTACACATGCATATGTGTTATATGGACATACTGTGTAGTGGAGAGGATTGGGTCTCAAGTGGCCCATTCCCTAGATAGAAAACACTGTGCTCCATAAGTAGTTTCTAACCCTAACCGCCCCCCACCCCCCAGCTAGAACCCTCTTCTGATCATTGCTTTCAACCAAAAGAAACTGCCTCATCCAAGATTACTCTACCATCCTAAACTTTTATTTAAGGGCAGTGAGGAAAGGACTTCTCATTTCCTCAATTTGGGACAAATGTGAAGGGCCATTCCAGTTCCAGAGCTCACGATGGGGTAGTATGAGATCTCTGTTGTAACTGCATCCCAGGTCAATTTCTCCCACTGCCCAATTCTGTCTCCTTTGCTCCTTGATGTGTGTTGTCATTGAAAGCACTTTCAGCTAACCTACTACACTAAAAGCTCTGCCCTAAAATCTACCTAAATTCTGTTTCCTGGGGAACTAAGATGTGCCTCCAACTGACTTCTTCAGGCATGTGAAATACAGAGCCAAGAAAGCGTTTTTTGTTTTGTTTTTGTTTTTTCAGCCTTCTAGATACTTGTGTATGTGATATCCGAAGCCCGGAAGGCCAATCCCACCTTCCTAATTTCATCTGAGTAATTCCTACAATAAAGCCCTCTTACCAATGGCTCCGTACTAGACACCACATGTACACGTCCTCCCTCCCCTGCCGTTTCTACCCAGACTCTGACCAAGTCATCCTTTTCATCAAACTGTATCATAATCCCCTGTGTGGTGGGGTCATGAATACCCTCAAGTATGCAATAAAAAAGCTTTTAGGGTAAAATGATGGACCTATGATTAAACTGGAGCCCCGGTTCTTTGGCTCAGGCTTGAAGCTCAGAATACTTAGCCTCTTGATTCTGAACGTAGGCCTCTGCTTGCTCTCTGGGCTCATTGGTAGCTCTGATTGACCTGAGAACTTCTGGATCACCTGAACTCTCAACATGGGCCTTTGGGAGACAAGGCTATCCAGCTTCCTCTGGCTGTGGTTACACAGAGAACATTTGGATGTGACAACAGATTGAAGGCTGGGATTTTTTCAGGGCTCTTCATCTTCTTTCTTGCTACATCTTTCTCTCCTCTCTCTCTCAAAAACTCAAGGCTAGCAACTGACTTTTCCTGTCCTCCCCAACATTCTGAGATCTCTCTATACCTGGTATAAAGAGTCTTCCTCTTCAGTCCAGTTTCTTTCTTATCTCTTGTTGTGCTTAGGGGAGATAAAGTAATTTAGAAAATTATTTCCTTCCTCATGACCTCTTTTAGCACTACTGATCTTATATAAAGGTCAAGAAAGTCAGCTTTAAAATTTAAGACTAATGAATGACCTCTATTCTAAGCTTTTTTCTAGGGGGAAAGGCCTAAGAGAGGGCTTCAAGAAAACACATTTAGGAGGGATATGAAAATGTGTGGGTTTTATATTTGCATAGAATTGTCCTTCATTTCTCATTGTAGCTATGCATGTGTCTGCCACTCTAAAGTGTACATTTTCTGTCGGTAGTAAGCATTTTTATTGATCTTTGCAAATTCAGTGACTAATAAAGCACGAAGCACATCACAGGTATTCAAACATTATTTGTTGCAAGACACTCATTATCTCTACCTCCTACTTCAGATCTCTTCTGATGCTTCTCCTCTCCTGAAGAGCTCCATCTGGCTTACCTCTTTAAACTCATGCCTTTGTTCACTTTTAGTTTCAACAAAAATTCATTCTCGGAGACACCTTTCTTCTGTTTTCGTCAGTAATCCACATATTTGAGTATTTGCTGTAAGAAAAATAGGCTAGATCCTTATATGTATGGCAAATATAGTTATTTTTAGTATTAATTTGACCAAATTTGATGATATTCTAGTTGCTTTTTGACGTTTATTCGTTATTTTTCATCTTTTTCAAATATTGTCCAGGATCTTTCATTAAACTCTAAATTCTAAAGATAGGAAACCAAATATTTTTTCTCTTCTATCACCTGACTTTGCCCTGTAGAAAAATTTCTGCATACAATTAAAAACTGAATGTTGACCAGCATACAGAAATATATAATATATTTAATACATATTAATATATTAAATTATATACAATACATTTTATATTAACATATTAAGTTATATTGCAATAATATATTGACATTAATGTATAATAGAAATACATTCAAGTGAGGCAATCAGATTTTAGAATTATAAATAACTTCAGTATATTGACTCCAATAAGGGACTGAAGCACACAAGAGGTTTTAAACTGATCTAAGACTGAATTGCTGTAATAATAAAAATAATAACTAAGATTTACTGAGCTATTACTCTGAACCAGACAAATTTATTGTACACATACTGCTTCATTTCTGTTTCACAGCATCCTACAAGGTTACCACTAATTTTGTTCCCTTTTCACAGGTTTGAAACTGAGGCACAGTGAGTTTAAATAACTTGCCCAAAGTCTCACAGTTGCTAAGTATTGACATCATGATCAAATTAAGACAGTTTAACCTAGAATTCTTGCTTTTACTTATGGACAGCACTTCCTACTTTCCACACATTTTAGTGATCTTTTGGTTATTACTACGAAACACCCTGCATTAGTTGTAATGTGATGAAAGGAGTATGATTGTCACACTGAGATTGTTTAAATTGATGCTACAAGTCTGTAACTTGAAACTCATCTGGAATCCTCTGTCTTTAACCCAGTCAGAGTCTGCTTGGGGCATATGTCAATAGAACTTCCCTCAAAACATTTCAATTTACTCTATTGAACCATACTCCTTAATAAAGCTAAGCTAAGCAAAAAGGGAATTGGAAATATCATTAGAAAATGGGCAGACTTATTAGGAGTAAAGAATGCTGCGATGCTGCAGGAAACATACACAATAAAATATTTGCAAAGAAGTTGTCTCTAAATGCTGTAGTCAGGTTAGCAGACTGTGAGTTTTAATATCACTATCAGTCAGTTAAACTTCTTTTGGTTATAAGTAACAAAATCTAACTTTAATGAGCTTTAGCAAAAAAATAAAGTCATTTGCTGGAAGGATGCATGAAGGCAGGGAGGCAGATGACCCTTTGGAGTCAATGGAATCGGTGGCCACAAGGCCAGGAGGTGTTTGGTTAGGTGCTCTTATCTCTATTTCCCTTCATGCATTTCTCTCATTTGTCTCTCCCATTGCAAATTGCATTTCTCAGTTTACCTATATCCACTGTGGAAAACAGCTCTGAAAGATTCTAAGAATATTCAGATCCAACCACCTATTGAGAAAGATGGAATTAATTTTCTCAAATTAAATCCAGATTTCTGAGGGAGCAATTTATTGTTCCAGCCTGAGTCATGTGCTGATCATGACCAATTAAATATGGACATGTTTTTGAGCTGGGATTTCATTTCTGCACAATTCCACTGTGACCCGGGGTCTGCATTATAGTTGTATGTACATCATGGCTCCCAGAATGACTATGGAGATGGCAAATCAATGCATAGGTAGCCCAGTTGTGGAAATATCTAGAAAAAAGTGTATGAGATAGATAAATTATCAGATGTCACCTCAAACAGAGAAGAAGGAAGCCATAGTTAGTCTCTCAAACATGCCTGGATATGTCATAGATATAAAAGCAAAAAGTAACAGTATTTTAAATCACAGTCTCAAATACCCTGTTGAACTGAGCATTAATGGGTATATACATATACACTTCTTCCTTCATTGGACCTCTCTAACCACAGAGTAAAATTGAGTATGAGTAAGGATAAAAGTATAAAAAAATGAAGACATTTATTGGGGCTTAATCATAGTAATATGAATGAAGGCATAGAAAACTAATCTTTTGGGGGTGCGCTATTATACTAGCTCCTTTCACTTCTTATCTTATCTAATCTTCACTGCAACAAAGTAGGCGTTATATCTCCATTTCACAGATGTAAAAACAAAGATTCAAAGAGATAACAACTTTCCTCAAATAAGTCCTAACAAATAGAAAAGAGGATTTAAATGCAGGTCTGTCTTCTTTCAAAGTCTGTGCTCTTTCATTTTACAGAAATGCGCTTTAGAATATAAAGGGAAGTAAGCAGAAAACAAAACTCAAGCCCAGAAGAATATTGGTGAAAAAATATAAATATTAAAGTAAATTATACAGATGAAGAAAATAGTGGTGTTATATCTGGGCAGAGGGTAAAACGGGAGAAGCTCTAGGTAACAAAATTTATGAATAAGTAGAGAAAAAAACAAGATTTACCACATGGGTAGCAGAGTGCATTAATGAAATCTGTAAGATATACTTCCTTCACAGCTGAGAAATTCCTTTGCCCATTGCCTAGGAAAATAATACCATACAACTCAGGACTTGGAAATTTGGGTTAATGAATAGTTAGTGAATTTTGAAGCTCTGACAACAATTCCCGGGGGCTATGGGTCAGAGTCAACAACCTCACTCAATCATTTTTGTTTAATGAAGTATTGGCTGGTACATATTAATCAGAGAATCTTAGAATGCAAATGCCAGAAGAATTCTTAGAAATCCCTGGCAGGAGGCATAGGGAGAAATCCTCATTTCACATATGAGAAAACTGAGTCCCAAGAAGGTACAGAGACAGTGAGAGAAATAAAAAGAGGCTGTCAAGAATAAGAAGATGAGCTCCAACCACAATCAGGACCGAGCCTAAGGCAATCCCAGTGTGGCCCCAAATAGAAGCCAAGTAGAGGAGCCCTGGACCTGGGGGCCTTCATGTGGCTAGAGTGGACATTCCTTAAACTGTCTACTCTGAGTTTAAAGCTAGTTATCAAAACACAGCTCAGCGCCTCCAGATGTACTCCGATCTAATGAAATAGTCATATTCAACTGTCATTTAGTTCTGAGAATAGTCTAATGTTCTTATTTGAAGTTTAAAAAACAAAACAAAACAGAAAAAACCCTTGAGTTCACCAAGACCAGGCTCCATATAGTTATCTAGCCTCTCAGAACTTTCTTGTGATGGAAATTAGTTTCTCCTCTTTTCTGAAACTTTTAATAATGTGATAAAACTTGACACTATGAACTCGCTCACACTGGCACTAATTCAGCCCTCTAGTTCCACACTGAACAAGCCTAAATGTAGCTTAATTTTAGTTCAGATTGGTTCAGAGTCACTTACCGATTCTTCCCTAAATGTATGAACTCTGTATGTAATTCAATTAAAATGGGGGAGACATTTTCATTCTTTGTAAGTTCAGTTTATTCTAGGTTTACTTTGGATGCAAATGTTTGGATTTCATTTTGGTTTAGTTTAGTTGCTCTAATGTCACTAGTCCTTAAACAATAACTGTGTGGATGAAGTTGAAGTCTAAATACCAGAAAAACTCAGAAACCCTTTTCACATTCCTGGTCTGTACTCTCCTCATCTGTGACCCCAAGACCTTCACACCTACAGTTTTCTCTCTGCTGTATGTCCGTCCTCCTTGAGGCCTGGAGAACTGAATTTCATCCTTTGGTCTCAACTTAAACCTCGATTCCTCAATTAAATTTCATTCGTCCCACTGCTAAACACTCTTGTGGTGGCTTCTATTTTGCAGCCTGTAAGCAACATGAGGTCAT
Source organism: Tarsius wallacei (assembly GCA_963574415.1). Classification (NCBI taxonomy): domain Eukaryota; kingdom Metazoa; phylum Chordata; class Mammalia; order Primates; family Tarsiidae; genus Tarsius; species Tarsius wallacei. The sequence goes on along the minus strand of CAUYQG010028361.1, from coordinate 6,867 downwards.
GAATGGTAACACTCCCAAGTGCCACCGCAGTACAGTACCTGGACAGAGTAGGTGTTCAACAACAACAACACAAATTTGTGAAATGGGTGAGTAAATTAACTCATTAATAAACCCAAAACGCACGTGCTGCACCATACCCCTTGAAAGCCACTTTTGCAACATGAGTCAGCCAGAAATTCTTCTTATGTGAATAATATTCAGCTCCAAGGGGGCTTGGTATCTATGTGAACTTAGTCATGAGACCTAACTTCTTTGTACTCAGTGCTTCAGTTTCCTCACCTATACGATGGAAATAATAAGAGTAAATAATGATATAATACAAGTAAATAAATAACTTAGAATAATGCTTGGCCCATAATAAGAATTTAATTAGGTTTAACTCTTACTATGATTGTAGTAGTGGTGGTGTTACTCTTATGAATGTATGATATACTTAAGACTTACAGAAATATGCTAAGTATTTCCTCTTGTTTTTTCCAGCTTACTGAATTATTATACATTGAATATGCTTCTAAACACCCAAGTCAAAAAACAGAGCTTTGCTAGACTCCTACTCATGTGCTCCTAGCACCTTCTCTCCAATAAACTGACCTCTATAGTTATTGCTTCCTCATGTTTCTTCAAGTTTTGATCACCCAAATTTTCATTCCTAAACTCTATTTTTGTCTTTTAAAAAAATGTTTTTATGGTCTATTTTAATCTACAGACTTCCTCTCCTTCTCTTTCTCTTTTACTTTTCTTAATGACAATATATCTGCTGAAGCGCTCAGGTTTTTTGTCCTGTACAGGTTCTCACAGTCTGCATTTTGTTGATTTGCATCCTCTCAGGGCTATTCCACTCATTTCTCTATCATCTGCTTGGCTTGGAAATTGGCCGCTGGGTGCAGAAGTTTGACCAGACTCAGCTTCTATCCACTGACACTCTAGGAGTGCGGTATGTTCTTTAATCAGGAGGCATATAATATCCAATTTTTATTCCCTTTTGATGTTTTCAGCCAATAACTTCAGTGCCTAGATCCTCTCAATTCAATTCATTGGTGGTTGCAAAATGATAGTATTATATTGTTTTATTTTTATTCATTAGCAGGAAGAAATTTATAATCAGCGTCCCTTCATCTGCTACTTAATTACCAATGCTACAATTCACATAGGAAAGCCAGGATAAAGCTTTGGTTCTTTCCTTTTATTTATCTAGTTTTCAAGATAAAACACTAGTTTTCTGACATCTTCTGACATGAGGAATTTACTTTTTAATATTGTTATAAATGCATGGGTTTCAATTCAGTTCCATTTTATTCTTCTTAAAATTAAATTGCTCCATATTTAACCAGTGAAAGCCTCTTCAGGTTGGCCCTGAGTCCTTCTGACATGACTCTGGTGGTCTTTGATAGCTTTCTTGTTCATTTTGGACATTTTCTGCCCCAGAATGTAAATAAGTCAATTGACCAAGAATTCCTGGGTTCTTCTGGTGGAATACAGTATTTGAAAATCAAAATCAGAGTGCTAACTGATATTGGGTCAATCATCATTTCTAGGCATCTTCAATGGGCAAAGTTATGTCTCCTTACTAACATTCAAATTCAAACTCAGGACTTTTGGGGGTTTTTTTATTGCATCTATATATCCTGTCTCTCACACTGAGAATCTGACTTTCAAGATCAAGTGGACAATATAATTAGAATATTCCACACTTACACATTTGCTTTACCCCATATTGCATACAGATACTATTTCGGAGTAACAATGCTAACAATACTGCTATCTAATAAGATCATTAAAGTTAGTAAAATTACTACAACTAATATGATTATAAAAAATAGCTAAAATGATATTTTTTGCATCCACTTCCTCATTCTCTTGACATCTTGTAAATGGTTTGCTATATCCACACTCTTAAAGCCTATAGTCACTGCATACTGTATTCCTTCCCTTTAAGCTACATCTGATCTTAATTCTATGACTACATTAGTAATACATGCCACTTTCATGTTTTTAATCCCACATCACTCTAGTCACTTCTGGCTACCTGAGGCTCATGCACCAGCACATTTTGTTTTCAGAAAGTAACCTAGCAGCCATATCATGTGATTCTTGCTTGCTAGCCAAGTATCTGTTGTGTCATTTATAGTTAAAGGACAGTTTTGTTGAATATAAACGTCTTGACTCACATTTTCTAGCCTTGAATATCTTAAATATGGTACTGCATTTCCTTCTGGAATTCTAAAATTTTCTGCATTAATGTTGAAAATAAAGGATAATCTAATTTTCTTTTCTTTCTAAGTCATGTGGTTTTTTTGCCCAGATATCCAAAGAGATTTCTGGTGGTCATTTTCCCTTGCATGTTTGTAATTTATTTCTTTATTTTTTATTATAGATTTATTAAAATGTAATTCACAAACAATAAAATTTACTCCTTTAAAGAGTGTGTCTCAGTGACTTTTTAGTATATTCACAATGTTGTACAACCATCCTCACTACCCAATTTGTTGATATTTTCATTACTCCAGAAAGAAGCCTCATATGTCTAAAAGTAACTCCCCTCCCTTAATTCCCAGCAAAGACTAATTTACTATTTACCTCTGTGTATTTGGCTATTCTACACATTCATATAAATGAAATTACACAATATGGAGCTTTTATGATTGATTTCTTTCATGAAACATGTTTTGAAGGTTTATCTATACTGTAGCATGTATCAAGACATTACTTTTTATTGCTTGATGGGCACTGTGAGCTTTGGACTTATGTGATCTTTTGTGACACCGAGAGTCATCATTTCACTATTAATAAATTACATTTTGTTGATTCACATATCGGTTGATGGACCTTTGGATTGTTTTCATCTTTTAGCTATTACTATATTAAAATAATGCTACTATTACTATTTATGTACAAGTTTTTGTGTAAACCTATGCTTTCTTTTCTCTCGGTTATATACATAAGAGTGGAATTGCTGCATCAAATGTTATCTCTATTTTTTTTTTTTTTTTGAGTTGGAGTCTCACTCTGTCGCCCAGACTGGAGGGCAGTGGACACTCCCGGCCACCGCAGCCTTGACCTGCTGGGCTCTGGCGATCCTTCCACCTCAGCCTTCCAAGTAGCTGGAACTACAGGTGCGCGCTACCATGCCCAGCTAATTTTTTGATTTTATTGTAGAGATGAGGTCTCGCTTGCCCAGGCGGGTCTCGAACCCGCGGGCTCAGGCAATCCACTCACCTCAGCCTCCCAAAGGCGCGGGATTACAGGCTGAGTCACCGAGCCCGGCCCCTCATCTTTAAGTGCTTTTGGATTTGAAGATTTCACTAAAGTGGAAAGTAACTATGCACTTATTGACTAATCGTACACTTTTCTGTTCTCTGGTTCTGTTCTTTTCTCTAGCCACCGATTGCCACTTTTCTACTACATTCACATCAGAAATATTTTTATGACACTCATAGACTTGCTTATTGAAGAAAATTAAAATCTAGCTTTAATATCACTTATTAATTAAATGTTCAGCCTGTTTAATTAAAATAAACAAACCAGAGATTATGATCTATGGAATTATTCAGTTCTTATATAATGATTACAATTATCTAAAATTACTATTTCTTTATGTCCAACAGCTAATATCTACTATCTTACAACTTTTCTCGATACATGAGTCTCTATTGGTAGTTAGCATCCTACTCTAGGTTATATCCCTAGTTAAAATAGGAAACATATCTGCTTTGTTCACCCCAGAGCTTAGTTTAGTGTCTAGTACATAGTAAGCATTCAACAAATATGGATTTGTTAAATGGATAAAATATGTAATATGATGTATATCCCAATTATCCTGATTTGATATTTACACATTATAGGAATGTATTATATTATCACATGTACCCTGAAAATAGGTACAATATGTATCAATTTAAAATGTAATAAATTTGCTTTACCAACATCATTCTTCTCAGACCTGGGAATGACAATACAGAAATTCATATAGAAGCATAAATGACCGCGAATAGCCAAAACAACCCTTAGCAAAAGAAAAAAAGCAGGAGGTATCATAGTTTCCGACTTCAAACTTTGCTATAAGGCTACAGTACTATGGTATGGGAACAGTAATCAAAACAGCCTGGTATTAGTACAAAAATAGGCATATAGAACAATGAAACAGGAGAGAGATTCCAGAAGCAAAGCCTCAATTTCTCAACCAACTCATCTTTGACAAAGTCGCCACCAACAACCACTGGGGAGAGGAGAACCTATTCAGTAAATGGTGCAGGGAAAACTGGTTGATCACAAGCAGAAGATTCAAACAGGACCTCTACCTATCACCGTACACAAAAATTAACTCTAAGTGGATAAAAGACCTAAATGTAAAACCTCAAACTATAAGAATCTTAGAAAAGGCATGAAACACCCTTAAGGAAATTGGAACTAGCAACCAATTCCTGATCAAAACCCCAAGTGCCCATACCATAAGAAATAAGATAGACAAGTGGGACCTCATCAAACTAACAAGCTTCTACAAAGCAAAAGAAACCGTCAAGAGAGCAGGAAGACAGAAATGGGAAAAAATGGGAAAAAATATTTGCCTACTGTATATCTGGAAAAGGCCTAACATTTAGGATCTACAAGGAACTCAAATGTGCCAAAAAGGAAAAAACTAAGAGCCCCATTAAAAAGTAGGCAAAAGACACTAATAGACACCTCTCAAAAGAAGATATGCAATATACGGCAGCCAACAGACACATGAAAAAGTGCTTAGCATCACTCATCATCAGAGAAATGCAAATCAAAACCACACTGAGATACCACCTAACCCCAGTAAGAATGGCCATCATTAATAAAACAAACAACAACAGATGCCTGTGAGGATGTGGAGAAAAAGGAACACTTCTACACTACTGGTGGGAATGCAAACCAGGACAACCTCTTGGGAAGACAGTGTGACAATTTCTGAAAGAACTAGAAATTGACCTTCCATATGACCCAGCAATTCCCCTATTGGGAATATACCCGGAGGAACTCAAATTATTGTACAAAAAAGATACCTGCACCCGTATGTTTGTTGTATCTCTATTCACAATAGCAAATGGCAAATACATGGAACCAACTGTGTTGCCCATCAAAGCTGGACTGGATTAAAAAAATGTGGTACATATACATAGTGGAATATTATGCAGCCATAAAGAAGGACAAATACATGGACTTTGCAGCAACTTGGATGGATTTGGAGTCAATGATACTCAGTGATTTATCTCAGAAACAAAGAACAGAGTTCCATATGTTCTCACTCATAAGCAGAACTTGAATAATTATAATGCTGTAAGAAAGCAATTGGCAGTAGTGGGAAACTGTGGTGGGGCAGTGGGATTGGCAATTGAGGGAAACTGGTAGGGGAGGGAGGGGCATACCTCATCCACAAGGGTACCTTCATGATCAATGTTTATATACCCAACCCTGAATTGTAACCCACATCTTTATAACAAAAATTTTTTTTTGTCATTGAAAGCTCATGATCCCCACACTTTAGGAGGTGGAGGCAGGAGGATTGCTTAAGACCATGAGTTTGAGACCTGCCTGGACAACATAGCAAGATCTCATCTATTAAATACATAAATAAACAAGCAAATAAATGTCACTGATGTTAGCATGCATTTTGGCATCTGGCTTTGCTATAAAAGTGGAATGAGATCTTTCACACACACACATAGAAACACACACACATACATTCATGCATTACTCATGTCTCAAAGGACATTGTATCTGTCATTCAGCGCAGATGGCTGTTTGTCCCCTCAGAGTACGGAACAGCTGTTCTGACTTCCATGTCTTTGCTGAAGGTTGTCATCTGTTCTGTGGTCAGAGCATTCACTGCTTTTTCAACATCATCCAATTTGCCGCCAGGGCTAAAGTAACCACTTACCTCTTCATCTTTCTACCAACTTATTTTTTCCTTGACCTGTTTCCTGCCAAATCTTTAATGTTTCTTGGCCTCCAAACTAACAAACCAATAAAAGTTGGGTTTTCCTCAACATCACATCTTCCACAATGCTTCACTTCTCAGATGCTGAAAGACCTATCTGAGTAATAGGGCCCTTATCTCTGCTTGGTATGTTGAGAGCTGTGAGTTGCGAGTTCTTGCCTCCAGAGAGGGTGGAGTTTTGGCCTGGCTATTTTCAATTTCAGTCATTTCACAAATCTGAAGGGTTCAAGTGCCTCAACTTACAAAAAACATAGTTTTATAACATGCTAATTCCGAGTTTGATGTTTTTACTAAGGGCAAGCGTGTTCAAATACAAAAATTTTTTACCTTAGTTTCTGCCAAGAAGTCCTTGAAATGATGATTCTCATGCCTTAAGTCTGGAAAAACAGCAAACAGATACTACACTAGTTTTGTGTCATGAAGGGACTCGTTGGTGCTCTTCAGGAGGCTCTACCATATTTAGAAGGCAAAGAAAAGCCCTCGAGGGTGTGGATAGAGAACAACGGAGATCTTCCTCTTTCCTTTGCTCCCCTGCCCCCAGGATAAAAGACCCATTGTAAGGACTTTCACCTTGAAAATGAAGCTCTGTACTCTGGCCTCCATTGTTTCTCCGAAAGTGGCTTCAGCTGGGCTTGGTGGCTCAGCCTGTAATCCTGCGCTTTGGGAAGCTGAGGTGAGTGGATTGCCTGAGCCCGCGGGTTCGAGACCCGCCTGGGCAACTTGACTAGACCTCATCTCTACAATAAATCAAAAATTACCCGGGCGTGGTAGCGCGCGCCTGTAGTTCCAGCTCCTTGGAAGGCTGAGGCGGAAGGATTGCCGGAGCCCAGGTTGAGGCTGCGGTGGCCGGGAGCAGCCACTGCACTGTGACTAGTTTCTGTAGGAGTCAAGAGGATGACCACTCCAGA
>CAUYQG010028359.1:0-16743 GCA_963574415.1 Tarsius wallacei | reverse complement strand
GAGTCTGAGATACAGTGTCAGCAATGAGGATCACAGAGAAAAATAGAATGAAATAAGATGGATAAGAATTACAAAAAAAAGAAAGAAAGAAAAAGAAAAAAACACAGAACAATGAAAGCAGAAGCCATCAGAAAAAACAACTTACACACACACACACACACACACACACACACACCAAAACAAACTGGAATAACAACAAAGTGAAACAAAACAACAACAACAGAAAAAAAACAAGAAAACTAAACACACACACACACACACACACACACACACACACACCCGCCACACACACACCCCTAGTAAAAAGTGAATGGAAAAGCAAAATGGAAAGACCAAGGGGAAAAAAAAAGGAATTCGGATTGAACCATCACACATATATTGACACACATCTTAAACTAAAAAAAAATAAAACAGAAGAACAAAAGAGCAAAAACAACAACAAAATTGAAAGATGAACACGATCATTTACATACACACATAAACAGAAAACAAATGAAAGAAGAAAGAAACAGAAAAAGAAAAGAAAAAATGGGGGGCTGCAGATCAAACCCTCACATACACATTCACGCACAAAGGAAAAACATTTAAAAATAGATGAACTAACAAACTGGCAAAAAAAAATTTTTAATTAAAAATTAAAAAAGAAAAAAAAACTGCCCTCTTGTGGCAGACTCTGTAATTGTGCTTCTACCTCTTTCACTCTCTCCCCAGTGTCTGGAGCAGGGAAGGAGAAGGGGCAGTGGAGGTGGGTGGGGCTGCAGTCCTCCCCTCCCACTCTCATATGGTCAGGGAGATCTCCTCCGGTGGGGAGGTGCGGTATTGTCTCTCCCCCAGGTATGTACTTGCAGGGGGTGCCCCAGCCAGGTCTATCCTAAAATGGAGATCTATTGCGACTGATGTCTAGGCTCCGCCTGGGTTTGTCCCTCTCATCATGGCCCAGCTGTGTCGATCTGATGTTCAGAGGATTGCTGGGGAGAAGACGGTTTGGGTCAGCCCTGGACTCACCACTGATCTCTTTGGAATTCTCCCTCGTCCTTTTCCGGCCACACCCTTTGTCCTGTGACTGGATCAGGGTGGGAGTGGGGTGTCTGGGACTCATCACTAGTCAGGTCCCTCCAAAGTTTGTGCTTTCAGGATATTTCCCCAGGTCACAATCAACTCCTGAGTAGTTGATCTGCCAGTCACAGAGATCGGATCTGTTGCTCTGTGGTGAGCAAGTCAGAGCACCTTCCTGCCCCACCTTCAAGATGGTGGAGGTGTGCCTCTCTTGCCCTCTTCGGTGTGACTCTGCCTCTGGGCTCCCTCAGCAGTCCCTGCTGCCAGTGCCTGACCAGGCACTGAAGTGGTGAGGCAAAACCTGGAGCCAGTTGTCTCTCCTGCTGCAGTGGTGAGGCAGAGCCTGGGGCAGTAGTCTCTCCCCACCACTTCTTCATGGAAGAATATTTGTCCATTTTTTAAAAAATGGAGTTCAGCTTCTGTGATCTGGGAAGAGCCAAGGACCAAGCAAAGAAGCTGCAGTACCAGCTGTTGCACCAGGGGCTTGGCGACTTGCTTATGAGCCCCCATTTTGACAGTCTTTCCCAGAATTTTCTTCCCAGGGAGGGTTTGTTGATTTTTTTAAAAAAAAGAAAAAGAAAATGACACTCGGCTTCTGTGTCCCAGGAATCTCTAGGGTCCAAGCCTAGCAGCTGTGGCAACAGCCGCTGCACCAGGAGAACCCTGGCTGCTAGCTCCCTAGCCCTCACTCAGTCAACCACTCACACAACCACTCACTCACCTGCACTTACACAAAATTTCCCATACACTCATTCACTCACACTGGGACTCACATAGCGACTGGCTCAGCTGCCATCTTCCCAACCCCTGACAACATTAACTTCTATAAACAGGATAGCTCATTTTAATACAACTCTCGGGAGAAAAAAAATCTTCTCTATGCATACATTTGAACTTCTTGAAAATGTCAATGCTTAGGAAGATTGACTCTTTGCAACTGTGTTTTTCTAAAATTCAGAACAGAATATTTCCAACTATGTAAAAATTCTATTTAAAGGTTTGTTCTGCTTTTCTGTTGTCTCAGCTCTGTAGACAATTTCAGCCTGATTCTATTTATTTCCTTGTGGATCAGGGAAAAAATTGACTAAAGTCTTCACCCCTTTGAGAGTGTGTGTATTGCAAATGTCATTGTCCACTTCAGGCAAAGGTTATTTGATGGGAGACTGGGCAGAACCTCAAGGTACAGAAGATGTCACTCCAAACTGAACAAATGATAGAGAACAGATTGAGTTCTGGTAACTGACTCTGACTTTGTGGCAACAATAGGAAAAACGTGGAGTTCATTCAGGTCCTATGCAGCTTCTTGGTGCTGCATCATGTGATGGAAGGCATTGCTTCAGCAGGTTGAGGGGGGATGGTGAGTGGTAGTTTATGTCATTCCTACTCTCCCCCCCTTGCCAGTCATGAGTATTTCATCACTCAGACATGGGGAAATTTCCTCTTCAATTATGGAGCCAAATCATATTTTCATATCATCCTTTCACTGACAACCTGCCCAGTAATAGAATACTGGCAAAAAGAAAAGCACCCTTGAGTTGCAAATTTAAGAATTTTGTGAGCCCTAGTTGAGGGATTTGGGAGAAAGGAAGATACAAATTAGTACTCAGTAATGAGTGTGCCATACTCTATTCAAGGTCAATCAAGCTTTGGCATATCTGTCTAGTACGTGCTTTTCTCAAAGCATAATAATTACATATATAAAGATAAGTGAACTTCCAACAAGTAGCATCATGAAAGCACCATCATTACATCACTTACTATAAGTTTGAGTTGTTACTTGTCTGACTTATATTTATGACAAATAATGTGAGTTGTTAAACATTATTAGTGATGTAACTAAAATAAAATCATCCTATTCCTATTAGTTATGTTATTCTCAGATGCAAATCAGGCTATTTTCCTTTTGTTTTGTTTTTAACTATTATCATGTTTATCAGTGCCATTACAACTATTTTTCCTGTTATCTTGCAACCAAAGCCCTTCTGGACATAAATTGAGGGTGAAGCTAAAAAACATACTACAATTGTCATTCATGAGTTCCAATGACAATTGGAAGTCAATGTTTAATCAAACAGCTGTATTGGTCCTATTTTTATTGGCTTTGTATTATTAAATGTTTTAATTCAAATCTTATATACACAGCCTGAAGGTAATTTTATACAATATTTTGAAATAATTTTGTGAAGAAACAAGGTTTTGACTGTGACATGTCACATGAGAGCAGGCATGGAATTGTCCATTTGAGGCGTTATGTTGGCACTCAGAAAATTTCAAATTTTGAAGCATTTTGAATTTCAAATATTTCTATTACAGATGCAAACCTAACTTTTTTATTAGGAAAGAAAAAAAGGGCAACTTTCATGAAATTTACATACTAGCACTGGTAGACAGACAATATTAACATCACAAACAAGTTATGTAATATTTTAGAAGGTACTATAGAAAAAAATTAGAGCAGGTTAAGGGAGATTTGGAGTACAGGCAACAGAGACAGTTGCAATTTTAAATTAGAGTAGACTTCAACGAGAATGTGATATTTGAGCAGACTTGAATAAAACAAGGTATTTGCCATATACATATGTAGGGAAAGAGTATTCACGGCAAAGAAAACTAGCATAAAGGCCCTGAGACAGAAGCATGCCAAATGTGTTGGAAGAACACGGAGAAAGTCATTATGTCTGAAACAAAGTGATCAAGGAACAGAGCAGTGAGAGAGGAGGCCAGAGGAAAGATGAGCAGATCATATGATGTCCTGTAGGATACTGACAGAATCTTGACATTTACTCTGAATGAAACAAAGCCAATGTAAGATCTTGAGCAGGAAATGCAGCAGACTTAATAATATGGCTGTGTAATAAATGTTGTTATGAGCCAGGCTCGGTGACTCAGTCTGTAATCCCAGTGCTTTGGGAGGCTAAGGTGAGTGGATTGCCTGAGCCTGCAGGTTCGAGACCTGCCTGGGCAACTTGGTGAGACCTCATCTCTACAATAAATCAAAAATTAGCCGGGCGTGGTAGCGCATGTCTGTAGTTCCAGCTACTTGGAAGGCTGAGGCGGAAGGATCGCCGGAACCCAGCAGGTTGAGGCTGCAATGGCCGGGAGCAGCCACTGCACTCCAGTCTGGGTGACAGAGTGAGACTCCAACTCAAAAAAATAAATAATAAATAAATAAATGCTGTTATGTAATAGCAAATTGCAAGGCTCTGTGTTAATGAGGTACATAATAAAATGGTTCCTCTAAAGTCTTACATTCTGGAGAGTTTATATTCTAAGACACTCGTGTAAAAATATCATTTATTGAATAGTCACTATAGCCAGGGGCTATTCATTAATTAATTCAACAAACATTTATTGAGAGCCTATTGTGTGCCAGGTGCTACTCAGGGTGCAAAGAGAGGTACCATAGACACAAAGAATAAGGATATAAAAACTCCAGTCAGGATGGCCTTCATCAATCACTCAAAAAACGACAGATGCTGGAGAGAATGTGAGAAAAAGAGAACACTTCTACAGTGCTGGTGGGAGTGTAAACTAGTACAACCTCCATGGAAAATAGTGTGGCAATCCCTAAAAGATCTAAGAATCACAGAAACAAAGATCTGAGTACCACATGTCTCACTCATAAGCAGACCATGAACATTTATCATAATACTGTGAGAAAGGGATTGGCAGTAGTGGGACGACTGCTTGGGGTGGGGGGTGGGGGGACATAGCATCAATAAGAGTACCAATCTTTTCCTGTATCATGTCCACTTGTATACCTAATTCTGAATTGTACCCCACATCTTTAAAATAAAATATAAAAAATAAAATAAAACAATTAAAAATAAGTAAATAAAAAGCATTGAATGAGGAAACAAATAAACCACAAGGGGAGAAAAGGACTCTATAGAAAAGCACCTAGGTTTGAATTTTAGTTCTGCCATCTACTAGTTGTATCACCTTGGGCAAGTTCCCTAACCATTTTCTGCCCCCATTTTCTCCTCTGTAAAAGAGGGTAATAAAAATATGCTTACACTAGAGGGCTTTGTGGAGATTATTATGGTTGTTATATGAGAGTAGATAGCAGGAGGTTTAACCTAGGAAGAAGGGAGAATAGTTGGGGGCAATTGCCATGGTTAGGGGAGAGTCCAGGGTCGAGACAGAAGTGGTGGGAAATCAAGAATCAGGATATTTTTGGGAACTAGAGTCATTATGACTTAATGAATGATGTATGTGATGTGGCCTATGAGGAAAAGAGAAAAATCTAGCATAACTGCTAGTATTTTGGCCAAAGCAACTAAGTAGATGATGGGGTCATTTGCTTGGGTTGGAAAGACTGGAAGTTTATGAGGAAAAATTGAGTTCAAATTTGTATGTGGTTTATCTCAGTTACCCACTGGACGTCCAAGTCGATTCTAAGTAGGCATGTAAATATATAAATTTACACACAAGGGGGAATTTGGAGCTGAAGTTCTTTTTTATTTATTTAATTGCTTTATTTCAATAACTTTGGGGGGTACAAATGGTTGTGGTCTGGGTTTTAATCGTATCTACCTCCCCACTTGTGCACATTGTACCTGATAGGTTTTTTGGTTGTTTTTGTTTTTTTGTCTTTCCACCCCTTCTCCCCCTTCTGAGTCGCCAGTGTCCATTGTATTAATACCATCCTCTATGTCTTTGCAGATCCTTAGTTTAACTCCCGCTTATTAATGAGAACAAGTGGTGTTTAGTTTTCTGTTTCAAGTTAGTTCACTTAGAATCATGTTCTCCAATTCCATCCAAGTTGCTGCAAAAGACATTATGTCATTACTTTTGATAGCTGAATAGTATTCCATAGTGTGTATATACCACATTTTCATTATTCACTGAGCAGTTGATGGGCATTGAGGTTGATTCCACGTCTTTGCAATTGTGTGTTGTGCTGAGGTGAGCATGCGAGTGCAGGTGTCTTTAAATAATGACGGAGCTGAAGTTTTTTCTTTGATATTACAATAAAATTTTATTAGATAGTATAATTATCAAAAATTTTGTATAGCAATAAAATTGAAGTTTTAAATATGGGAAACAGCAGCACTTATACCATGAGATAGAATGAATTAACTGGATAGAGAAAGTAGAGAGAAAAAAAGACTAATAACTGAGCTCTGAATAACTTTAGTAATACAAGGTCAGATATGAAGGAGGAAACAGCAAAGGAAACAGAAGTAACCAGAGAAGTAGGAGGAAAACTAGGAAGATGAGGTATCCTATATTTTAAAAAAAAATAGTGGAAAAAAAAAACAACCTCATCAAAAAGTGGACAAAGGACATGCACAGATACTTCTCAAAAGAAGGTATACGAGTGACCAACAAACATATGAAAAAATGCTCAACAGCATTAATCATCAGAGAAATGCACATGAAAACCACCATGAGACAGCATCTTACACCAGTCAGGAGAGAATGGGAAGAAGATGAAGTAAAAGAGAAAAAGTAAAGACGGCTCTTTTTTGGAATTTTGCTATAAAGGGAAGCAGAGAAAGAGGTCTTGGGCCAAATGAGTACTTTTCAAAGTTGGTCATGATATTTATATTCTGATGAAAATGACCCATAAAGAGAAGCAAAAACTAACGGTTTCTGGAAAATGGGGCTAAATAAAGGGGAAAGCCCTTGAATAGGTCAGACAATATAGAATGGAATCCAGCATGCAAACTAAAGAATAGGGCTTAGATAGGAACCAGGACAGTTTAATCACTGAAAAAGAGAAAGCTTTGTAGGAACAAGGGCAGTGAGTTGACAGTTGGGAGGTTGGAAAGATAAGATGTTCTCTTTCAATTGCTTCTGTATCCTAAGTGCAGAATCACAGCTACAGCTCGGGGTGAGGAGGAGCGGGGAGGGGTTTGTTCTGATTTCCAGATATTTCTTCTTCCTAGGAGCCTGGACCACTTCATAAGTGTGTGACATGGATCCTGGGTCCAGAAGTTGCCCATGCTTGCTTTAAAGCTCTGCTGTCTCCGGCTTCAAATTCTTACTCATTTAACCAGAAGCCCCATATTTTGATTTTGCACAGGGATGAACAAAATAAATAGCTACCCCTTGCTGGGAGCTTTTGAATCTTTGTCACCACTGTTCTAGAATTTCATAAAGTACCTTGCTATGGGTCTTTTGCAAACATTGCACTGGTTCAAAATTGGCCTTTCTCAAAGAGTAATTAATGTGTTTTCTAACAAAGAAACTTTCTTGAATTGTTTCATTGGCCATTTCCGTTTTTTTGTTTTTTTTTTTCTTTCTGCGACACCTATATTTTGGATATTGAAGCTCTTGTACAAATTCTTTAGTATTCTTATCATTTCCCTCCCATCCCCTCATTTTTCTATGTCTTTGTATTTTTGTTCTACTTCCTGAGCAATTCTATTAACTTTACTGTCTATTCAAATTCTTTCATTTTTTTATGTCATACTTTGGTTTATTTTTAGTCCTTTTTTTTTTTTTTAGTAGGAGTCTCACTCTGTCACCTAGGCTGGCATGCAGTGGCACGCTCGTGGCCATCGCAGCCTCAACCCACTGGGCTCAGGTGATCCTTCTGCCTTAGCCTTCCAAGTAACTGGAACTACAGGCGCACGCTACCACACTCAGCTAATTTTGGGGTTTGTTGTAGAGACAGGGTCTCACCAAGTTGCCCAGGCTGGTCTTGAACCCCTGGGCTCAGGCAATCCTCTCACCTCCACCTCCCAAAGTGCTAGGATTACAGGCTTGAACCACCGCACCCAGCCTTATTTTTAGTTCTTAAGTGATCATTTATGTTTCTGTCATCTCCTGTTTTTTGTTTCATAGATTATGTGACATATTTTCTTATCTAAGATTAACTACATATTTTTTGCTTTTGTTTTCTTCTACTACTAGCACTTTCTGTTTCTTCTGAATTTTGTTTGTTGTTTTCTTCTCTATCTCTGGTGGAAGAGACTCCTCTCAAATGTCTAGTAATCCTTGGTTTTTCATACACACTTAAAAACAAGACAGTAAATGTTATTTGGAAATTTGTAGCTTTGTGGAATTTAACGATTGTGGGTTTTGCTTCAGGGTGATCATAGAATCCAGACATTTTGTTGTTTTTTACCCAGGTCTGCTGATTGCCTCAGAAAGGAAATGTCCAAACTTCCTGCTTAGATACATAAAAGTCTGGTCATCAATGTTCTGGAGATCAGTGGAGAAGGGGGGGCTGGGGTCTCATTATTTAAAATACTGGCTTTCATTTATATTCTCTAGTCACAATGTGGCTTCTGTCTGAGTCCATAGATTTTCTAGTTCAACAATCTTATTGAATAAATTTTTAGCCTCCTGCTACAATAAGAGAAGGGTAGTCACCTGATGCACAGAGAGGAAGGGAGACTGAAGAGCTAACTACTTTCTCATTACTCCTAATCCTCCAGTTATTCCTGTCATCTTTCATATCCACCTAAAAAGCTACCTGCTTCTCCCATGTCTGATTATATCCTACATTCCATGGTATGTATCAGTTGGAATTATCTTGGCCTCTGTATTAGTTTGCTAGGGATATCATACACACTGGATGGCTTGAAACAATTGTAACCTATTGTCTCAGAGCCTGGGAGGCCAGAAGTCCGTGTTCCTTCTGAAGGCACTAAAGGAAGATCTCTCCAGGCCTCTTTCCTGACTTCAGGTAGCCACGGGCACTCCTTGACTGCAGGTGCCTCACTCCAGCCCTTCATCTTCGCATGGTGCTCTCCTGTGCTTCTTCACATCACCTTCTCTTGGTGCATTGTGTGTTCCTGTGTTCAAATTTCCTCTTTCTGTGAAGATACCAATTATATTGGATCAAGGCCCTATTGACCTTGTCATAACTTGATTAAGTTATAAGTAAGTTCACATTCTGAAGCAGCAGAGGTTAAAACCATCACTATATCTTCTTTTGGAAGACACTGTTCAGCCTATGGCAGCCTCTCTCTCCCCACTTCTCTCAGTTTTCAGCTTTTTCCAGTCTATTAACTCTGTTAGGTCTTTTCTCCCTGCTTTTCACTTCTCAAAATTTTGCTGAATATTTTTTATGTGTTGTTACTTGCTTTCTAGTTATCTTTGTGCTTATGTGTTTGTTACAATAGAGAACAGAGATAAATGTTGACCGAGTGTGGTGGCTTACACCAGTAATCGCAGCACTTTGGAAGGTCATTGTGAGAGGACCACTTGATCCCAAGAGTTCTAAACCAGCCTAGGCAACATAGCAAGACCTTGTCTCTACAAAAAGTAAAAAAAATTAGCCAGGCATGGTGGCTTGTGCCTGTAGTCCCAACTACTTGGGAGGCTAAGGTGAAAGGATCACCTAAACCCAGGCAGTTGAGGCTACCTACGGTGGGCCCTGATTGTGCCACTGCACTCCAACCTGGGCAACAGAGTGAAACCATGACTCAAAAACAGCACAAAAAAGAGAAAGTGGAGATAAATGGGTGTGCCCAATGAACTATACTTAATCTCCAGAGTAATTATTTTAAAACTTAAATTACATTACATAAGTAGCCAGTTCAACCACCCAATGTCTTTCCATGAAATGGAGAACAAAATCCAAAATCCCCATCATAGAACACAAGGACGATTCCCAGCCTAAATCTCTGAAGAACTCTCCTACCACAATTGTTTTTGTGTGTTCACTTCAAAATTGCCCATCATGTTCCCACCTCAAGCCCTTTGGATTTGCTAATTTCTCTTCCTCCAGATATTCCTGGGGTTTTCTCCCTCGTGACATTCAGGATTTTATTCAAAAGTCTCCTCCCGTGAGTAAAACTTCTTGACCACTATCTTAGTTTGGTTTCTGCCAAAGCCAACTCTGAAATTAGAATTGGGTACAGAGAGTTTATTTGGTAGGCAATCCCTGAAAACAAAGTGAGGAAACAGAAAAATGAGATGGAGAAGAAGGCCAATAAAGAGTGTGTTGATGGTTGGGCACCTGAGACTCAATCCCCCTGGACACCTCCTGAGAGACTAAGTGGAACACACTTAATTGTCACCAACTCCATCTCTCATTGGTTGAAGATCATTTCTGGGAACATTAACTCCCAGTCTGCCCTCATGGGCTGTGAGCAGGTACTTGAAGCCAGAGCACATAACAGGTTCCAAATAAACATTGATTGAATAAATATGTGGAATGTGTAGAATTTTTCTGGAGACGCTGGGTAGAATAAGACAGAAACCTGGAAAAAATGTAAATATATTAATGATTTTTTAAAAAGAAAATGAGACAAAATAGTACTGTAGTGTGCATCTGTTTATTTTTCTTTTAAAAAGAATATATACGTATAATATTATTTAGTCTGTCACAAAAAGACTACAAAATACAGTGGCTTAAATAAGGTAAAAACTTGTTTCCCTCTACTGTTACATCCAGATGAAAGCAGATTGGGACAGGTAGGGCAGCTGGCCTCAACATGATAAAACCTATATCTGGACTCAAGGTAGCTGTTCCACTCTCTACACACTTCCCTCCCCCAGCTGGTAAGAAAAAGGTAAAAAGCTAGGAGAAAATAGGCCCATCCCCTTAAAGAAAGACATAACCCAGAAAAGACGCACATTATTTTTACTCATCCCACTGGCCGGAACACAATCACATGGCCAAACCTAGTTTCAAGGGAGGGTAGAAAAGCAATTGTTAGCTAATGCTAACAATGTGGCAGCCTATTATTAAAGGAAGATGAGAGAATGGGCATTGGCAGACAAAGAGCAGTCTCTCCCACAGATAGATACACTTGAAAGTGGACAGAATAATTCTGGAAGAATAATAATAATTTATAATTAATATTTGGGGAAGGAGGATGGAATGCCAGTGGGGTGGGTTAGAGAATGACTTCTGTGTTTGGTAAACTATTTTGTATTGTTTGGAATACTTACCAGGCATGTGTATGCTGAAGAGTGGATGTCTGTCCTCAAGGCTCATGTTGAAATGTGATCCTCGGTGTTGGAGGTGGGGCCTGATGAGAGGTGCGTGGGTCAGGGGCCAGATCCACCCACGGATGCCTTGATGTCATCTTCACAGCGATGAATGAGTTCTTGTTCTATTAATTCCAGCGAGAGCTGGTTGTTTCAAAGAACCTGCCCTCTCTGTCTCTGTTGCTTCACCTCTTGCCATGTGATCCCTTCACCCACCAGTTCCTCTTCACCTTCTGTCAGGAGTGGAAGCAGCCTGGAGTTTTTCACCAGGTGACTGATCTCATGGCCAGCAGAATTGTGAGCCAAATATACTTTTTCCTTTATGAAACACCCAGCCTCAGGTTTTCTTTTATGGCAACGCAAATGCACTAAGACAGCATACTACTATTGTGGCATTAAAAACCTATCCTCACTGCAGTCAGAAGTATGATAAAATATATAGCTTTTTTTTTTTTTTGGAAAGCAGAATTTATTGAGAGGACAGAAGAGCTCCCACAGTGGAGGGGACCCGAGGTGGTTGCCCACATTGCTTTTTTTGTGTTCCATAACTGGTTATGCGTTCCCTCCCCATGGAGTAATGGGAAAAGGAATCTAATTTTAAGTTTTAAATCATGGTGTTTTTACCTCTCCTACTTTGAAGAATCTGTTTGATAACTCGGTCTTTTTTATTTTATTTTGTCTAAATTCCTCCTCTCAAGTCACCCCCACCCCAGCGACTTTCCCTAAAAGTGGCATGAAGCTGTATGGGTGGAGATGGCTCACTTGCTACCCTGGCTCCAGGGAGGTGGAAGGACCACACTAGTGCTCATCTTCAGATGTGCACTGCCTCCAGGTGTGGTTAGCAAGGACCCATCTCTGACCTTTGCCATTTTTCCTTTGTCTACAGTGTGTGGAGAAGGAGTATTGGGAGTGGGAAGCACACTTTGTCTCTGGCCAACCACATCGCTCCACCCTTCATTCTGTTGGGGCTGCCCCACACAGGGCTTCCTTGCAGAGTGGTGGACACCCAGAACATGAAGGAATAGGTCAAACATCTCTTCGCCCTCAACACCCACTCATCAGAACAAACGTCCCCATGCCCACAAGTGATTTAACACTTCTTTTCCCCTGCAGAATTCCAGCCTGGAGGTTGGTCAGGACAGGTGTATCTCATTTGCTTTCTTACTCTCTCTTCTTGTCAGTCCTCTGGAGAGAGAATGGGCAGATTCAGGCTTTCCTCTGTCTTCAAATCTCTCCTTTGCCCTAGAGCAGCAAGCCTCATAGCCCAAACGTCACCCTTAGTGGCAGTACCATTTTGAAGCTGAGAAGAAAGGCTACAATCTAAGCGTCCAGACCTGGTTCTTGATATATAAATGGGAGCTACACAATTTGGAAAACTCTTTTTTTTTTCTCCACAGAGCCCAGATTTCAAGATTATTATGGGAAATTTTTTTGGTAGCCAGATGTGATAACACTCTATTTTCTTTTCCACTGTTTATTTAAAATTTGCAAAAATACACATAGTAGAAAGAATAATGAAATGTATGTATGACACAGATTTAGAAATTATTAACACTTTGTTATTTTATATCAGGTATAACTCACTGTTTTCTGCTGGACTATTTTAAAACAATTTCAGATATTAGGTTACTTTTCTTTCTTTTTATATTTTTTCAGTGAGCTCCAATTACACACACACACACACACACACACACACACCTCCCATAAAACAGCAGTTGTATTCCTTTGCTAACTAGTAAGAAAATATTCAGCACAAAAATGCATTTTAAAAAACACTTTCCTAGCAAATTAAGGAAATGCCAAGTTAAAATAATTTTTATTGTCAAATGCTTTTTTCGTTTGCAAAAGCAAATACTATCTTATTATTTTCTCATTTTAGTTTAAAAGCTGTTTAAAACTTTAAAACTTTTTTAAAATATTTAAAAATTTAACTTTTCCTTTGGAATTGTCTCATTTGAAAGTATGGTGCTCATTATGTTATATTAAGTAAAAGAAAATCAGAATGGAAATTATATATTCACTGTAAGTATAATTATGCTTAAAAAAACAGATATAAAGGTAGGGTGTAAACTAGAAAACAATGTGCTATATTTGTAAAATTGAACCAAAACTTCCCTTTGAAGTTTACAGGCACTCTTTAATGAAACTATAGTACGTCTATAGAGAAACAGCATTGTAAAAAAATAAAATACAGAAAAGAAATAGATTCTAAGGATTTTATTAATCTAATCGTCTGATCTTTTTGTTTCTCATTTCATCTGGTGGTCTCACCAAATTACAAATTATCTCCACTATTTTCCCAGTCATTCAATTATATACCAAGAGCTCCCAGTGACTTCTTACAACAAAGTTAAAGCAATCTTGTTTCTATTAAACAGACTTCATGAAAAATTTCAAAAGGTAAATGATGCAAATATCTTTTGACAGGCAGACAAAACACTTTAGCATACATCAGTCTCTTTTTTGCTCTCAGGGCTATGTGGGAAGACATGAAACACTCTTCAGATGGTGAGAAAATTCCGCTGCGTACACAAAGGGGGTTGAAGAGGGAGTCAGGGAACCTGAGTTCTAATCTCTTTTCTACTGTCATTTGCTCCGTCATCTGATGAGTTTTTTAACTTATCTGAGCCTATTGTCATAGGTAAAATCTGGAGAGCATTAGTCTCTCTCACATCACAGTACTGTTAGGCAAAGTTAAAGAGTGCCTTCACTTAGGTTGTCACTTTACTGGTTTTGAACCAGTAACTAGCCATCTAAGGAAAACCAGAATGTTCGCTTTGGAAAGGGTCTCATTAGCAATAGTAAAAGTACCTAATTCAACTCACAAGCTTACTGGACAACAGAGTTGGAGAGAAAAGCAGCAAGTTTAAAAATAAGGTGATAAAAAGAAGGAAACAAATTGAAAAATATCATGATTGTTCAAAAGCAAGGCACCACTTTTTTTTGGAAACATTAGCTTTGATTAATCACAAATGTAAGTATTAATGATCTGTTAGTAAATTCTGTGGTACAACAGGCTTGCTCAGCTAATGTCTGTCCCTTCCAAGAATATGCAAGGGACTCTTCTAAAATTAGTATGTTCAAATAACTAATATTTTGTAAAAACGATAATAATGCCTCAAGGTTTTGGTTTTTTTTTTCCTTTTTTGTTATACTTATTTTTTTAGAGGCAGGGTCTCACTCTGTCACCCAGGTCTCACTCTGTCACCCAGGCTGAAGTGCAGTGGTGCAATCATAGCTCACTGGAAATGCAAACTCCTGGGCTCAAGTGATCCTTCCGCCTCTGCCTTCTAAGTAGTCAGGATTACAGACACACACTACCACATTCAAATAAAGTATATAAATATATAAAGATGTATATGATTTATATACATAAATATATGTAAATATATAAACTGTTTTTTATATATTTAAAACTATTTTAAAATTTATAAATGTATGAAATATAAAAAGTTTATTATATATTAATATATGTGTAAATGTATATATAAATCATATATAATCTAATTTATTTTTGTAGAGACAGAGTCTCACTATGTTGCCCAGGCTGTCTCAAACTCCTGACTTCAAGCAATCCTCCTTCCTTGACCTTCCAAAGCACTGGTGTATAAGCATGAACCACCTTGCCCACCCTAGATTTTCTTAAAGTTTACTTAGACTATTATAAAAAGCTAAAAGTTATTGCTATTTTAATCAGATTGAGAACCAGTGTTTGTTGGAACTTAAACAGGCATCTAACACACTGCTATCATTACTTCACTAAGACAATATCTCTAATAATGGTTTAAATTGATGTACCCTGCTATATTTTTCCAGTAATATAAAAACATAGCCTTTTGTTCGTG
Source organism: Tarsius wallacei (assembly GCA_963574415.1). Lineage (NCBI taxonomy): Eukaryota > Metazoa > Chordata > Mammalia > Primates > Tarsiidae > Tarsius > Tarsius wallacei. The sequence continues at coordinate 1,945 of CAUYQG010028359.1, read as the reverse complement.
GATGCTTGTTTTGTTAGCCTGTTATAAATGTTCAAATTATGTCTGTAGAACTGAATGGAACTAATTATACAGATCTTTAGCTGCCAATTAGCATAGTGGCTTCTGCAAAGAAAGCTGCTTAATTTTGATAGGGGCCAAAAATCCTGGAGAATTCTTGCAATTATTTAATCCAATGCATTTCAGGTGGTGCATAAATTATAAGGCAAGACATTTACGAGTAATGAAATTCCTATAAGAGAAAAAGAAAATAACACTATAAAAATATTATTCGTTGACTTCTAGTAATCAGAAATGTCTCACAGTGAGTATAACCCAAATATTTCTGATATAAAAATAATCTTATTGTTTTAATTCTTGGACACCTTAGAAAGAATTTAAAACTGAAGATATTGCAACCTAAAGAGGAATGTTTTGCATTACCTTTGTGCACCATTAGGCAACCCAAATTATTTTTGTCAGTCAGTCAATATTTCAACCACCTCTGGCTTCTTGGTGCTTATCCAAATGTTTGTTTTTTGTGTCATGTTCACTCCATGGCCAAAGAAATTTTTAAACATTCAGTTCTTCTACCTTTGGACTTCAGGGCATTAATAGATGACAGGCATTTCAACAATGTTTTCCGTGAGAGGATAAATATTCTATAGTGGTTGGAAATGGGAAATTATGATAAACTAGCATTTACTGAACACATCATATGCCAAGCACTAGCTTGTACAGGTATTATTTTGTTTTACTCGCACAGCAGATAAAGAAATTGAGTGTTGGAGAGGTTAGGCAACTTCTCCAAGGCCATAGACCTAGTTAACAAATAAGCCAGGATTCAAACCCAGTATGACTTAATCACCTGTCTCTTAGCACTCATCATGCTGTTATTGCAAGAGTAGTTTGTTGAATCCTAGAACAAACTGAGTGCTTCCAGAAGGCAGTGCATGCTGAGAAGGACATGGATAGCATGGCCTCTCCACTTCTATCTATAACCATGATTTTACCTGTGCTTGGATCTAGAACTGAAAAAGAAGAGGGGAAGGAGAAGGATAAAGAGGAGGAGGAGGAGAACAAAAACATAAACAAGAGCAAGAACAAACATAAAGAGAGAGAAATAAATGTGGTCTCTTTCTCGAATAAAAGATAGATTCCAAAAAATAAATCATTTGTTTTATAGGAGTTTTGAACTCCACTGTCAGTTTAAACCATCAACCTTGGGTTTTTGTCCCACAACCAAGAAGATTAAGGAACGTGGCCACCAAAAGGATGAGTGAAAGAAGGAGTTTATTAAGCAACAAGTCCCTTTTAACAATATATCCTGGATATTGTATATAACAGGATATTCTTAACCACACTAACCACATTTTCAGCCAACAATTAAATAATGGGGGTGGCATGAGGGTGTTCCTACAGGTGTTAAGTCTCCTCAAGACCCTCCCTCTCTGTCTGCCTGACCAGCTTCTATCTCCCCTCTCATTTGAATCATATTAGTTAGTTCTTAAGCTATGGACTCTGTGCACTAAACCTATCTTCTTTTCCTTATTTTGTAAAGTTGGGACTGGAACTCTGAAAATTACATTTCTCATATGTCAGCTAATTCTTATTAAAATCTGCTAAAGAGACTGCAGAGGAAAATTAGAAAGCAGGGGGAAGATTAATATACATAAGAAAGAAACAATATGGATAAGAGTAGCAGTTGATGAACTAGGACACAGACAACAGAGAAATTCATTAAGCAAAATGAATCTTTTAAAATATTAACAACATTTGAAAATTTCCGGCACAATTGATCAAGAAAAAGAGAAAGGAAAAAACTGAATTGAAGCCGGGCTCGGTGGCTCAGCCTGTAATCCCGCGCCTTTGGGAGGCTGAGGTGAGTGGATTGCCTGAGCCCGCGGGTTCGAGACCCGCCTGGGCAAGCAAGACCTCATCTCTACAATAAATCAAAAAATTAGCCGGG
>CAUYQG010028358.1:0-16295 GCA_963574415.1 Tarsius wallacei | reverse complement strand
AAACTCTGAGATTCTTTCCTCAGCTTGGTTAAGACCTTTGCTGGCTGCTGGGTGTTTTATCCATCCAAAAGTGTTCAGGGAGTCTCCAGCTATTGGCAGTTGGGTCTCTACTCTCTGCCTTGCTCACAAGAGAGGCACTGGTCCATTTCTCCCCAGGCTGCCAGTGGCAGGCATGCCAATCAGATTCCCTTCTGTAGGCAAGTTTTTCCTGCCTGAGGACTAGTTGCCATGTGGCAGCCAGAGTGCGGTTCTGTTCTCTGTTCCTCTTGGGCTCTAATTGCCCACCATTGGTCTCCATTTGGAACCAATGGCTCAAACATAGCTGGTAGGGGGTGAACTGACTCAAAAAGTCTGAGAATCACTCACTTGTCTCCTTCACTGAGCAGAGCTTCTGTTTCTGTCCATACCTGGCACAGATCCTGGGGTGCCCAGGATACTATGTCTGCTGTCACTTTCTGGCCTTTGCTGGGTATAAGGTGTTTCACTCATCCAAAAGTATTCAGGGCGTTTCTGTCTATTGATGCCTGGGTCCCTACTCTTTGTTTTTTTGGCAAGAGAGATGCCCATCTGCTGCTCCACAGTGGCCATCATGCCTCTCCCTCTAATTGCTCTATTTTATTAGCTATTATTGTTAATCTCTCACTGTGCCTACTTTATAGATTAAATTTATCAGAGGAATATGTATATAGAAAAAATAACTATAACCATATATATATATATGGTCCAGTACTATCCACGGATTCAGACATACAGTGGTAGTCTTGGAACATAGTCTCCCTCTGGGGCTAAAGGAGGACTACTGTATGTACAATTATTATTTTTCAATTAAAAATAAAATATATAATGTCAAAAGGTATCATAGGCAAATAGGAATAACAAAATTCTGCCTAAGAAAGGATATTTGCAACATACATAGTAGATAAGAGATTAGTATCCAGCATGTATTGTGTGTATGGGTATATATGTGTATATGTGTGTGTGTGTGTGTGTGTGTGTGTGTGTGTGTGTTTATACATATATATCACTCCCACAAATAAAATTTTTAAGACAAGCTAGTTTTTAGATAAATAGGTAAAGCAAATGATTGAGTACATCATGAAGAAGATGGTCAATAAACAAATCATTATCCTATTAATAAATATGGAAATGCAAAATTTCAAGTGAAGATACATTTATGCCACCATTCTCTTTTAAAATTGCCAAAATCCTAAACATCAAGCAGTGTCAAGTGAAAGTGAGAATGTAAGAACATTGGAATTCTCAACCAACTACATTTAGGAGGGCAAAGTAGTACAGTTGGCTTACAGAGCAGGGTTCTGCAATTTCTTTCTTAAAGGTCTGGACAGTAAATATTTTAGACATCAATGGCCACAAGGCAACATTGAACATATTATGTGGGTACTTGCTTACATAACCTTTAAAAAACGTATAAACTTTTTTAGTTCACAGGCTTTACAAATACAAGTGGTGGATTGGATTTGGTATCTGGGCTTACAGACCCCCCCTGTATAGAGTGGTATCCAAGATCTAGGCCTTCTACTTTCTGGCATAGTCTAGAGAAACTCTCACACAAGTGGACACAATGCATACATACGCTACAATATTATACATGTAAAAACTGGGGAAACAGACTAAATATCCATCAGGAAGAGAACTGACCCACAAATAACAGCATATTTAATCACTGGATTCCTATATGATTCTCTATAAGAATGAATAAGCTTCATGTGTATTAAGATTTAAAAAGGTCTCAAAAGCAGTATTTTGTGAAAAACTTGGCTGCAGCATATATGTAGAGTTTGATACCACTGATTCTGAAAACTGCTGCTGCTAATGACTAGTAAGTAAGGAATCACATGACCATTATAACTTGGCCTCAGCGTGAAGTCAGGACACAATCGGGAGAGAAGAGTGTACACCAGACAGCTTCCCCGGCTCACGTAAACTAAGTTCACTCAAACTAAGGAAGAATTAATATCAATCTTAAAAATGTATGGTATACAATATATTCATATGATAACCTTAAGTTTGAAACACTATATATTTTCAATGGATGCATGCATGTGAGGTATTTCTCTGCATATCATTGATTTTTAACAATATATGGCGGGTGGGGGGAGGAAAAAAGAATATATGTAGTGTTTGATACCATTTAAGATGCACATTCACTTTCATTCTGAAATAGGAATTCACCTTATCATCTATCTGTGTAGTTTAATTATTGTTTCTTTTCCTTAGTGTTGTACAAAATGAGTCTTCTTATCAGCGACAGTATGTTAACTTTCGTGAAATATGATTTAAAACCTGGGGGAGATGCACTCACACCACATTTATCATAGTCACTGTTTGGGAGAAGGGTTTTTGGGAAGGAAGAAAAGAAGAGAGAGGGGAAATTGATCCAGGAAGAGACATAAATGATACTTTAAGCTAATCAATGATATTTAACTTTTATCCAAAGCAACTAATATAATACAATTTTAACATTTATTAATACGTAGCTTTAAATGCACACACCATCTTATTTCAACTTAAAGAAACTCAGTTTTGGTGACAGCAACAATTGTCCTTTTAAATCAGGGCTAAAATCCTAAAAAATACAAGGTTAACTCACGTATACATGACAATCCTAGAAACCAGGCATGTTGTGAATCATTTTAGATTCTCACTTTCAGAAGTAACACAACATGGAGATCAGGAAAGTTATCTGATTCTTATGAAACCACATATCTAGTGACCAGCAGAGCTAGAATCTGAATCTAGACTTTTTTTGCTTCCAACTCCACACTCTTGTACTATACCTTATTCACCAAACTGTTCTCACTGACATACAGACTTCACAATTCTCAACTCCTTTACAGATTAAGAAAAATGTGAAAAAAAAACAAGTTTCAATTTGCAGCTCAGAACTGTTTAAAACTTATAACTAATTTTTAAAATCATGATGAAAAAATTGTAACAGGTATTTGGGGCAGTCACATAAATCAGTAGATGAAGGAGCAGAATTAGATATAGGTTTTCAAGTTGTACACTGTGAATCCATCTCTAAAGCCTCAGGTGAACTCCAGGGTTCCTTGGATGCGTTTAAGTGTTCCACAATTAAGGCCATATTTTAGCCCATAAAAAAGATCTGGAATGCCCAAGAAGGCTATGTACCAGTTTTAATGTTTTATTTCATTATATTAGTGATCCCAGTTCACTTGAAAGAAATATTACTTTACTAAGTAATTGACTAGGTTATATAGATTTTTTTTCTTCCAGCTTTCATATTTTGTGCCTCTGATTTAAGTCAAACCTATATCTGAGTGTAAAAAATCTGCAATGAACATAGCAAATGATTATATTGTTTTATTAGAAAAAATAAGATTGATTACCATAAAACAATTAGATTGACATTCTCTTATGTGGATGATTTTAATCAAACCTACCCTGCATTTATCCCACAATCAATAGTCCCAAGCTGTTCATAGTTTTCAGTGACTTGAACACATAGTCAATGTTTGTTAAATTCATGAGTGAATAAATGAGTAGATGAATGGACAAATGAATGACACAGACTTAAAGGTCCTGGAAGGAAGGATGCAAAGAACCAGGGTTAAATGTGCAAACACCAGCAGAGTCAGATTCAGCTTTGGAAATTGGACTTTCATTCCCACTACCCAGCGTTCTTTTCTTCTGTGAATGTTTTAAAAGTCAACTCTATGTCAAAAAGGCCAAAACAATTTCTAAATGGTTCTACTCTTTGAACCCATGACTTTACACCACATGACAATGTATCCTGATAAATGTTTTGCTGGGCGTGTCTTAGTTTTGAAATTCTCTGTCTATAGCAAACACAACCTCTAAGTTAACACGTTTCTCAGCATGTTATTTAATTCATAGATATTCAGAATTGGAAGTGATCTTAGAGATCATATAATTTGTTTTTGTCTTAGTGACTCTTTGGCAAAGGCTTAACTTGACAAAGACACTTTCAGTAACAACTTTAAACGTCATTATCTAGGGAAGCAGAAATAAGCAGCTGCAAACATATAGGCCAAAGCCAGACCTGACAGGCCTGGGACCAATCTGGCCCTAACATTTACACTCTGTATGACATCAGGCAAATTACCAAACTCTTCTAAGCCTCAGTTTCATCATCTGTTAATTTGGAATATCACCTATTTATTTGTCCCAATGTTAGAAATAATATTGTAAGACATTTTGCCAGTCAGTAAAGAGTAGCATTTAAAAAAAATTTTATGTGTTCCTGAGAAAGGTAACATCTGAGTCCTTAACTTGAGATTTTAATGCAGTGTTAGAGTTTAGATTTGCTTCTTAAGTATGAACAAGTTTATTACATGGAGATGTGCATTCGGTATTAGAAAGACCTGAAAATTACATCCCTTAATATGCCATTAGCTGTAGTTCATAACCTTTTCCTTTGTTTTTTAATAGAAATACACTGAAGAGAAAAATCTGCTTGTGTGACAGAAGTTCATTTTTCCTGGACTATGGTATTCAGTTTTCTTGTGCTTTTTTTTTTTTTGAGTTGGAGTCTCACTCTATCACTCAGGCTGGAGTGCAGTGGCATGCTCACTGCCATCACAGCCTTGACGTACTGGGCTCAGGTGATCCTTCCGCCTCAGCCTTCCAAGTAGCTGGAAATTACAGGCATGTGCTACCATACCCGGCTTAATTTCTTTTTTGACTTATTGTAGAGACGAGGTCTCACCAAGTTGCCCAGGCTGATCTTACCCCTGGGATCAGGCAGTCTCTCGTCTCGGCCTCCCAAAGTGCTGGGATTACAGGCTGAGCCACCACGCCTGGCCTCTTGTGCTTTTACAATATTTGCATCTACGTGCTTTATTTTCTTTGTGTGTTTCTTTCAGTCACACGTAGCACAAAACACTGTGCTGATTTCTAATTAACTGACTGCACCCCAAGGTCTACCAGCGTCTGTCTTCAGTTTAATTACAGCTGTGAAGAGGATGCAGTGAAATTGAAGACAGTGTCTCTACATGATAAAAAAAAAATAACAATGTCGTTCTGGTTTGATCCTTAGATTATCTAGGTGTGAATGTGTAGGGATAGTTAAATTGGTATGGAAACGTGAGACTTTCAATTTGTTCTGACTTAATTTCCCTCTTGTAAACGTTTATACCTGATGGAGTAAACTTCTAACTTAATAATGATCAAGCAGTTATTTATTTATTTATTTTGAGTTGGAATCTCACTCCATCGCCCAGGCTGGAGTGCAGTGCCACAGTCACAGTCACCCCAGCGTCAACCAGCTGGGCTCGGGCGATCCTTCTGCCTCAGCCTTCCAAGTAGCCAGAACAACAGGTGTGCGCTACCACGCCCAGCAAATTTTTTTAATTTGTTGTAGAGATGAGGACTCTCCAAGTTGCCCAGGCTGTTCTCAAACCTGTGGGCTCAAGCAATCCCCAATCTTGGCCTCCCAAAGTGCTGGGATTACAGTCTTGAGCTACCATGCCCAGCCCAAGCAGTTCTTTAATTTACAGAAATTTAGAATGAAAGGAATCTCATCCAACAAGACTACTTTGCATTCATCCTTTGGCTTGAATTTTGAAATTGATAATAGGCCAAGTATCTATTGATGCTCATCTCATGATTAATTCCAAGGTAGAATTGAAAAGAAATGCTAAACTCACCAGAGTGGCAAAGAGATGATAGAGAATGAAATAGATGGCAACCACAGGTGCCCACATATGTCCCACAGCATTTAGAGTTTGGTCCATTACGTCCACCCATCCTTCCTGGGTGAGGATCTGGAACATGGACATAAATGCCTACAGAGGAAGAGAATGGAGGTATTACACACTAGTTTTAGGCTTGCATGCAACTTAAAATTAGTATAGATGTTCAAGGACTTTGATCTTAATATTACTGGTTTTTATCTGATTAATCAGGGGAAGGACAGTCTTGATTCAACAGATGAAAAAGAGCTAAGAACAAAGGTCTTAAAAATGTGATATCTAGCTATTCGGTGTAGAAAGCTAAAATTATTACCCTCTATTAAAGTTAGTCTTATTAATGGTAAATACTGTTGAGCAAATTTAAAAAAAATTCAAGATCTTTGCTAACTTGCCTTTTTTTCTTCCTTTTTGTAAGTTATTTAACATTTTCAACAGATTATTATTTTTTGCTTCTGCTGCTAAGAGAAACTTATTTTTATAGTGAATTATATTTGATTGTCTAAAGCGTATAAAAGAAAAGCGACCTTAATTTTATTTTTATAGTACCCATCTATCAAATTATTTCAGCTGTCATATTAAAAACATGTGACTTTTAAAAAAAGAAATATTTCTAAATGATATTGCCATGCTTAGCAACTTAAAGACAAACACATTTTCATGATTAAAAAAAAATTTGAGGCACAGAGTCAAGACCATGGAAGATGCCAAGACCAAAAGGCAGAGCATTCCAACAAAAGTCAGCAAAGCTGAAAGTCTTAAACTCTTTCACCCAAGATCTTTGGCCAGGTCCATTCTTAACATGTTTTTCTAATTAAATATATGAGTATACATGCATTTCCAACTCATGTATCCTATGAACATTAGTGGTCAATAAATACTTTTTAATGAGACTCTATGATGATGTCTGGAAATAGCTGACAATTGGAGTCTAGTGACTCTTTAAAAACATCTTTAAGGGCTTCAGCACAATGAAAGTGTAAATTGAATACTCAGGTATTGGAATGCCAATAAATAAAGTCCAGGATGATGGAAAGACAGACTGAGACCAAGATAGAAGCCCTGTTTCACTGATAGGGTCTCAGAGTCTAAAGATAATCTAATCTGATTCTTTCATTTTGAAGATAAGGAAACACTAAATTCAAAGATGATAGGTGGATAGCCCAAAGTCACTCTATCAAATTAGTGGCACAAATAGAATAGCACTCAGGCATTATGACTCCAAAGTAAGTACTTTTCCAAGTATTGCATCCTGCATTCAGTGAAATCTTGAATCTGCCCAGGCTTAATCACATTGCATGATTTCCTTTACTACTGATAGCTAACTTTTTTAGAACATAGTGAACCTATTCAAATAAAGGAGTACTTCATTGTTAATTGAATCTCGAACTAGGAGATACTTTTTTTTCACTTGCCCTTTACCCATGTGAGAAGCACTTATCGTCTCCTTGAGTTAATTTCTATAATTGCATTATCTTACAAGGTGTTTTGTTCAAGTATGAATTATGTTGTTATTGCTACTTGACCCCAGCATCATCAAGGGCAATATTATATTTTCCTTGCCATGGTGCCTAAGAGAGGGCCACACTTCAAAAAAATTAACACTAACTCCTAAAAATTGCTGTCAGAACTTATCACAGAGGGCAATACTTTTTTCCCTGTATTATTTTTCTGTTAGGTATTTATTACATTCAAAGGTGAGAAACACAAGTTCCAAAAATGATTCCCATAAAAATAGCTGTATTTTCTCCAACAAAGGTGTCACCAGTGTGAAAGCACATGTATATCCTAAAGATTCGACAGCAATAGGTGAAGAGTCAAAATGCCTGCCAGCGTAAAAGGAATTTTACTGGACATGGCTTTCTTTTCCCCAGAGTGACAGGAAAGTTTGTGATTAAGTTCAAAAGCTTTATTTTTGGTATCTAGAGACCAAAAATTCAGGTGTACTTGTCAGCTGTCTTGGGCACAAACCAACTTAATTTGTTTTTGTTTACTGCATTACCTTTGATGAAAACTCAGCTATTATGCATTCAGTAAATGTTCAGGAACGTGGAGCTATGGGATTCTAATCTGTTGGCGTGAGATAAGCAACGTGGGAGAGAACACTGGGGTTATCCTCTCCTTTTTTCAGAGTCTCAGGAAAAAAAAATCTCATGTATGCACAGCTCAACCACCTGAAAGTTCATATTGTGAGATGCTGTGAATTCTATTTGAGAGTAAAGCTTTTTGTTACAATGGGATTTGTGTGTTTATGGTTGTTTATATTAATATCCAAAGAAAGGGAGTGCCATGGAATATTTCCATGATAGGTTGAAAATTAACTTGTATTTTGCTAGAAAGGTGCCTTGTCAGTTTCGTTAAGATTTTACCCAGAAATTTAAATTCAAATTCAAATTCAAGTTTGTTCAAGACTGAGCCTCAAGTACACTTACTAACAAATTGTCCATTGGGCCTGTGTTCCCTTTTTATTCAAACAAGGATTATCAGGGGCCGCTAAAGATTTGAAGTGCTGAGGATTGAGATGAGTAGGCATGGTTTCCTCTGTTAAGACATTTATGATTGAGAGAAGATGAAAAAGATGAATATGTGAAAAGTATTGCATGTAAGAGAAATACGGTGAAGCTACCAAGGAACACCCTAGAAGAGCTAATTTACTCCTCTTGGGTGAATCAGGAACTGTTTTGGGGAAATGATAGCAATTGACCTTTGTGATGAAGGAATAATAGGCTTTCAATGTAGAGAAGGCAGTGATGAACAGAGGCGTAGGGGAAGTTGCGTCTTTTCTCTGTACTACCTGTTTGCAGGTTATCCTGTTTTCTTATACTGTTGACTTTTTTTTTGTCCTTATTGGTTTCCACCAGCTCTTTTTAAATTAAGAAAACTCATCTTTTAATCTGTCACAAAAGTTCAATGTATTTTTCCCTCTACATTTATTTTTACAAAGATAATTTTTACATTTCTGTGTGATCTAATTGGCTACTCCTTTTATTTAAAGTGTTTTTATTTTGCCTAAAGCATCTTCTGTCAGCCGGGCTCGGTGACTCAGCCTGTAATCCCACATTTTGGGAGGCTGAGGTGAGTGGATTGCCTGAGCCCGCGGGTTCAAGACCTGCCTGGGCAACGTGGCGAGACCTCATCTCTACAACAAATCAAAAAATTAGCCGGGCATGGTAGCGCACGCCTGTAGTTCCAGCTACTGGAAGGCTGAGGCGGAAGGATCGCCGGAGCCCAGCAGGTTGAGGCTGCAGTGGCCGGGAGCGGCCATTGCACTCCAGTCTGGGTAACAGAGTGAGACTCCAACTCAAAAAAAAAAAAAAAAACTTCTGTCATTGCAAGATTAGATATAAACTTACTCATGGTTTTATACAGTAGTTTTACACTTTCCTTATTTTATTCTTGTAAGCATGCCAAACCTGAAGTGGTTGTTTAAATCAGCTTAAATCTGAAATTTATTTTTGTTATAAATAATGAGACAGAAATTAATCTTCATTTTTTTTTTCTTTTCAAGAGATGACCAGCTGATTCAACACATTGTAGTTGGAGACATATCTTTTCTTCACTAGTTGGAAATATTCCTTTTTAGCAATATCAAAAATTCATATACTTATGGTCCTATCAATAGACTTTTTATTTTTATTATTTTCCATCAATTTATTTTATCTCCCAATTGCCTAGTGATTGATTATATGTTTTAATAACTGGTAAGGCTACTAGCCCTTACTCACAACTCTGTTTTCAGAATTTTCTTATATATTTTATATGCTATTTTTTCCTTAGAATCTTGTTGTTTTATTCATTAGAATCATATTAATTTAAGAAAAATTGTTATTTTCTCAATTTTTTTCCAATCTAAGAGAAATGCATATATTTCCCCTTATTAAGATTTTATTCATGATTATGAACAAAGATTTCTTCTTATATAGTTTCTGTTCACTCCTTGCTAAGCTCATTCTTAATATTATTTTTCAAAATTTTAATCAATGTGAGACCATATCTTTGAAACATTAAGCAGTAAAGAAATCCTATGGCAAATTTCTTAATGAATAAAATGTGGCAGTCTCATGCCTAATTGTCTCAGTTTCACTTCCCAGAGACTACTATTTTTAACCATTTTTGTTTTCACTATCCTTATTCAGTATTTATTGATTTATCCACTTTAGATGTAGATTTTGTTACATGAAGATTTAGTTCAGGCACAAACATCACTCCTACTTCTCCTAACCACTCCCAAATTTTGTACATAAATCTCTACTTCTTATTCCACCGCCAGATTACAATGACTTGACTCCTCCCAGTGTAAAATGAGGGTGTTTAGCACAGTCGCCTGTCAGGTTACCCTTTTTCTCCCTTTTCATTTTCTAACTTATATCATGTGTACAATTATATCCTCAAATTTGACTATTTTTACTTTTTTTTTTTTTGCTATCATAATTGGGTCTTTCACACTTTCCAGCAAGTTAGGTAATGGTCTAAGATTACAATCCTTCCTCTGAGGCTCTGATACGTATAACACATACAGTATTAGAAGGCAAATGTTCAAAGTTAAATGGAGTATCTGTTTTACTTCCCACTAATTGCTCGAAAAATGGTGTGAGATTGTAGCCCCTCCTTAGTGTGGTTATTTTGGTGTAATTTTTTAAAGGTTGCTTTATTCATTTCCTTAGGTTTTAGGGGTAGGGTCATCAGTGCTTTTGTACTATTTTGACATTTTACCTCTCAAGTCCAAACCTATATGTGCAAACAGGGGTCAACAACGATATTTATAAGTGCAGGTGCCATCCTTCTGCCAATTGAACCTGGGATGAACAGTTAACTTGCAAAGGGTCCCGTTTGCATAGGAGGTGATCTGGAATAAGCAACATTACCCCACCAGAAAATAAATCAATCAAAAAATTATCTAGTGAATTTCAATCAGAAACTATTAAGAAAAATCACATCGTTAGCAATAGAATCTGGAAGAGAACAAACGAATGAAGACTGGCCACGCAGTTGAGTATGGACAATGTAAGGGAAATCACAAAGTCCAAGTTACACACACATTGATTTCCAAGGAAGCAAAATCTCTGAATGAATGAAATTTAGGTGGAAAACAAAATGAAATGAATTAAGAGATTGCGATGATTTCCACCTAATTGAGAAGAAAGATTTTGAAAATCACTAGCTTCATGAGTTCCTGTTTCTAATTAGAGTGTATCATATTCATCGTATGTATGAGAAGAGGGTGGGAACCAGAGAGTAGAGGGTGAAAGCACCAGAGAAGAGTGTGAGGATATGAGCTGTCACAGGGATGCTGCAGGAGCAAACGCATCAAAAAGCAGAGAACAGGGGTCTCTGAGTCACCAAAAGGTCCAGAGCACTGCAGCAGAGTCACAAAATTCAATGTCAGCCTTTTTTGGGCTTCTTTGCTGGTTTCTTCTTAATTTCCTGATCTCTAAGTGAGCCTCAGGGTTTGACCATATATCTTTTTCTTATATCTCAACACTTACTAACTAGTTGATCTTATCTGTTATAATGCCTTTAAATAACACTGATAAATACACTGATGACTCCCACATTTGAATTTCCAGCCCCATCTCCAGAATCAACTCGACATCTCCACTTCGACAGATGTTAGAAGCAGGAATTTTAAGCATTTGATGCCTTAAATTAAACTCTTCATGCCCCACTTCCAAACCTGTCCTTTCTGCACTCCTTCTCAGTCCAGAAAATGACAAATCCAGTCTTCAAGTTATTCAGACCAATGATCCTGAAGACATCTTTGGTCCTTCTCATTTCCTGACATTCTACATCCACTCTTTCAGGAAATCCTGCTAAATCCAACATTCGTTCTTATTCTCAGTTCTGCATCTGTCCTCGCTATTCCTTGATATTACTACTAAAACAGATGATAGTTTTCCCCTAAGCGGCCTCACATTTTGGTGCTGTATTTTCCGGTTATATACTGAGATTGGGAGATAGATAAAAATCAGACCACCAAAGACCAAAAAAAGAAGGTCTTTTGTTCCTCACACCCCTTGAATATCAAACATAGGTGGGCTGGGCAATGTCACCTGTATCAGGCTTCCATGAGCGCCACCAATGATCCATGCCATAGTACCGGGCAGAGATGAAATGATCAATGGTGGTAAATCCTTTACTCCTTCAAGCTCCAATGATCTATTTCTGACCCCAAATATCTCTAATAATGGACACTATTAGTGTTAAGTGAAGACAGAGCAAGGATATTCTCTGGTGCTGAATAAAATAGACTAAATGTGTTTATCCAGGTCTTGCATAGAAGTTCTTAACCCTTAAAAAAAGTATCATGGATAACCTTTGACATTTGATGCCTCAATGTGTAATTTAGCATGTATGGATATCAGTTTAGGTTAAAATATAGTCAAATATTAAGAAAAAGTTGAATGGGTAAACATCTTAGGTTTTGGTCAAAATACAGCAAACAAAATAATAGTATTATTCCATTTGTAACACACATCTATGGATATGTTTCTGTGTACATATAAAAGTTGAAATATATAATAAACTTGTAACTCTCAGGACTAGAATGGAAAGGACTAAGAAACTAGGGAAGGGGGCACTCTTTTTTTTTTTTAACTAATTGCTTTATTGAGATTCACCTCACATACCATAAAATTCACCTTTTAAAGTATGTAATAGGTGGCTTTTAGTTTCTTCACAGAGTTGTGCAACCATTACCTCTATCTAATGTAAGAACATTCTCTTTATTCCCCCAAAAAATTATGCGCTCATTAGTAGTAACTTTCCATTCCTCCCTTCCTCTGTCTTTAGCAACCAATCATCTTTCTCTCTGTGGATTTATGTAATCTGGACATTTTCTATCAATGGAATCATACAATATGTGGTCAGGGTTCTTCTATGTGGTAGTATGTACTGGAGCTCCACTCATTTTTATTGCAAAATAATATTTCATTGTGTGGATAGGTCATAGCTGATCTGTTTGTCAGCTGATAGATACTTAGGTTGTTTCTACTTTTTGGCTATTATGAATAATACTGCCATAAACATTCGTATACAAGTTTTTGTGTGAACTTATGTTTGGGTAAATCACTTTTTACTTGATTTTTAAAAGCCGTTTGTATTAAAATACATGTAAAATGTATTTCCTTCATTTTAAAAAATATGCACACTAAATTTTAAAAATATATGATGGGGAATACAACTCATATCATCCACATACAACTTTTACAGCATAACTTGCATCTATTTTCTTTATTTTTAGCTGGGTTCAAGAACTCCCTCTCTACAAAAAATTGCTTTCAAAATGAAATCCACTTGACAATTTATATAGCAGGTCAACATTTTTAGTGTGAGTGTTCCTGCTGTGTCTTACTGACAGATAGCCCTAAAATAAAAGACTTGCCTTGATGGTAGTCTTCCCTGAGTGCAAAAGTGACACCTCTTTTGGTTCTAATTGCCTTAATTACTCACCTACTCAATTTCCTCATTTCTTCTTTTTTTAACTCAAATAGCAATAATTTGTAGAAGAGTGTTTATCTCCTGAAAAACCCACTGACCTTGTAATCCTTTCATGTTTTATTCTCAAATTTCTTTTATTTAAAACTTATTTAACTATTCAATTCTTTAACAATATTTAAAATGACATAGATATATAGTAAATATTGGACCTGCCTAAATGTTAGAGTTACATTTTTAAAAAGTACATTGGTTGGCAAACTCATAACTGACAGAATGAAGATTTTTAAAAAAAATTTCCTCTTTTAATTTTTATTTAAAATTGTGGGGTACAATTCAGGGCTAGGTGTACAAATAGTCACCGTGCAGGTACTCTTATCAATGAGGTGTGCCCCTCCCCAGGCAGATATTGACTAGTCAATCCCACCTCCCCACCCCCCCACCCCACTCCCTGCAGTTTCCTGCCACTTTCAATCCTTTTTTTATGGTAATATGGTAGTTGTTCAAGGTCCACTTATGAGTGAGAGCATTCATACTCAGCTCTTTGTTTCTGTGAGCTGTTGGTGGGAGTGCAAACCAGTTAGTTCAGCCTCTGTGGAAATCAGTGTGGCAATTCCTAAAAGTTCTAAAAATCGACCTTCCATATGACCCTGCAATCCCCCTACTGGGAATATACCAGAAGAACTCAGGTCACTCTATGAAAAAGATACTTGCACATGTATGTTTATCGCAGCATTGTTCACAATAGCAAGAACATGGAACCAACCGAGCTGCCCATCAAAAGAGGACTGGATTAAAAAAAAAGTG
The DNA here is from genome assembly GCA_963574415.1 of Tarsius wallacei. NCBI lineage: Eukaryota > Metazoa > Chordata > Mammalia > Primates > Tarsiidae > Tarsius > Tarsius wallacei. The sequence goes on along the minus strand of CAUYQG010028358.1, from coordinate 2,361 downwards.
GTACATATACACAATGGAATACTCTACAGCCATAAAGAAGAACAAAATCATGAACTTCGCAGCAACCTGGATGGAATTAGAGTTTTGGGGTTAGGGTTAGGGTTAGAGGATAGGAAAAACCAATAAACACGCCATTAAATGTATTTAAAATCTCACAGTAAATAAAAGCTCTAAGAGCCACCAATTATCATGGCTAAACTTGTACTTAGGTACAAATACCGTGGAATTGAAATTTGTGGTAAAAGTACAGTACTGCAATATTAAAGCCTTTTGGCAATAGCCATTTCTTTATTTCAAATCTCTCTATAGATCTCGCTTAGATGGAATTCCATAGTCCATCAATCCAATTACACTCTTCACAGTTTGTCAAGTTCCACCTATCTGTTTTATTTTTGTTTTTGTTTTGTTTTTTGCGAGACTCTATCCATAGCCATCCAGCTGTGCTGGGGAGAAAGTTATACCTCTGGGAAACGAACTCCCTCCCACCATAGCATCCAAAGGGACCTCAACATGGCCTAGCGAACCTGTTTGTTCTTGGTGCCTGCTATTTTATTTTATTTTATTTTATTGCAAAGATGTGGGGTACAAGTCAGGATTAGGTACAAAAGTAGTTTATGTGCAGGTGAAGTTGGGGCCCCCAGCTGGTCCTCACTTCCCCTAGTTTAGGGTCAGGAACCCTTAGTGATGTTACGTTCCCCCACCTTCCCCTGGCAGTATCCCGCTACTGCGGATCCCTCTCTTACTGTGATAAATGCTCAGGGCTCACTTATAAGTGAGAATATGTGGTATTCGATTCTTTGTTTCGATGATAGATCACTGAGTATCCATCCACCCAAGTTGCCGCGACATCCATAATTTTGTCCTTAAACTTCATCTGATCTAACTTCAGCCATCCCCATCTCTACTCTCACTCTCAAGATATCACATTCCTAGAAGGAATGGCTGAAGGACCACAGGTTAAAATAGAGATGAAATCAACTGAATATGAAGACCATGATGCTCTGTGAGTCAGCAGAGCGGTGAGGCAAAGAACCAAGTGCTCGGCTTCTGCTGTCACAGGGCCTGAGTTTGAGATAAGGTCACTGACTGGCTTAGGGCAAAAGTAGCTAGCTGTTCTGAAACCAACTTTCCTCAAATATGCGATCATATTATAACTCTCTGAAGAATGTTTTCAGAATCAAAATAAAGTATTTGTGAAGACTTTATCAACATTAAAGCATTAATATAAGTATTATTTTAAATAATAATTTAAAAATTGGTATTAATGACATATAAAAAAACCTTCTATCACACTGGTTAACATTTCAGAAATCCTATGTATTTTTTAAACTTAAAACTTTTGGTCTCAGTGTGGTTTTAATTTGCATTTCTTTGATGACCAATGAGATTGAGCATTATTTCATGTATCTGTTGGCTGATCGTGTGTCTTCTTTTGAGAAGCATCTATTCATATCTTATGCCCACTTTGTTATTGTTTTTTCAGCATGTTTGAATTCCTTGTAGATCCTAGATGTTAGACTTTGTCAGACATACAGTTGGCAAATAATTTTTCCAAGTCTGTAGACTGTCACCCTGCTCTCTTGATGATTTCTTTGGCTCTGAGCTTCTGAGCTTTTCAGTTTGATGAGGTCCCACTTGTCTATCTTATCTCTTATGGCATGGGCAATTGGGTTTTGATCAGGATTTGGTTGCCAGTTCCAATTTCCATAAAGGTGTCTCCTGCATTTTCTAAAGTTCTTACAGTTTGAGGATTTACATTTAGGTCTTTGACATATTTATAGTTGATTTTTGTGTATGGTGATAGGCTGAGATACCACCTAACTCCAATCAGGAGGACCATCATTAATAACTCAAAAAACAACAGATGCTGGAGAGGATGCAGGGAACACTTCTACACTGTTGGTGGGAGTGTAAACTAGTACAACCTCTGTGGAAAACGGTTTGGTGATTCCTAAAAGATCTAAAAATCGACCTCCCATATGACCCCTCAATCTCCCTACTGGGAATATATTCGGAGGAACTCAAATTACTCTATGAAAAAGATACCCGTGCTCCTATGTTTACTGAAGCATTGTTCACAATAGCAAAAACATGGAACCAACCGTGCTGCCCATTGAAATAGGACTGAATTAAAAAAATGTGATACATATACAAGATGGAATATTATGCAGTCATTAAAGAAGGACAAAATTATGAACTGCAAAGCAACTTGGATGAATTTAGAGTTTATAATACTGAGTGATCTATCACCAAAACAAAGAAATGAGTATGGCAAGTTCTCACTCATAAGTGGGTCTTGTAATACTATAGAAAAGGATTGGCGGCCTGGCTTGTTGGCTCAGCCTGTAATCCCAGCACTTG
>CAUYQG010028357.1:0-63188 GCA_963574415.1 Tarsius wallacei | reverse complement strand
GTTTGAGGATTTTTGCATTTATGTACCTCAGTTGTATTGGCTGTAATTTTCTTTTCTTAAGTAGTATCCTTGTCTTGTTTTGGAATCAAGGTTATGCTAGACTCATAAAATGAGTTTGGAAGTATTATCTCTTCTTCAATTGTTTTGAAAGAATTTGAGAAGTTTTGGTATTAGTTATCTTTAAATGTTTGTCAAAATTCAGCAGTGAAGTCATCAGGTCCTGGACTTTTCTCTGATTGGAGACTCTTTTTTTTTTGGGGGTTGGGAGTCTCACTCAGTCACCCAGACTGGAGTGCAGTGGCCACTCCCGGCCACCGCAGCCTCGACCTGCTGGGCTCCGGCGATCCTTCCGCCTCAACCTTCCAAGTAGCTGGAACTACAGGCACGCACTACCACGCCCGGCTAATTTTTTTGATTTATTGTAGAGATGAGGTCTCGCCTGCCCAGGCGGGTCTCGAACCCGTGGGCTCAGGCAATTCACTCACCTTGGCCTCCCAAAGCACGGGATACAGTCTGAGCCACCAAGCCCCGGCGATTGGAGAATTTTAAGGACTGATTCAATTTTCTTATTTGTTATTGTTCTGCTTAAAATTTCTATTTCTTCATGAGTTCATCTTGGTAGAGTCTATGTGTCGAGGAATGTATCAATTTCTTCTAGATTATTCCATTTTTTGGTGTATCCTTTGTATTTATGTGGTGTTTGTGGTAGTGTTTCCTTTTTCATTGCTGATTTTTTTTCTTTAGTCTTCTCTCTCTCTCTCTCTCTCTCTCTCTCTCAGTATAGTTCATGATTTGTAGCTTTTGTTTCTTTAAAAATCCTCTTAGTTATGTTGACTTTTTTCTATTGTTTCTAGTCTGTATTTTATTTATTTCTTCTTTGATATTTATTGTTTTGTTCCTTTTACTAACTTTTGGCTTAATTTACTTTTTCTTTTTCTAGTTCCTTTAGATGTAATGTTAGGTTGTTTATTTGAGATCTTTCTTCTTTTTACGTAGATGTTTATTATAATAAACCTTCCTCTTAGAATTGTTTTGCTGCACTCAATAAGTGTTAGAAATTGTATATCCAACTCTATTAGTCTCAAGATATTTTAAAATTACCTGTGTAATTTTTCTTCTGACTCATTAGTTGTTCAGGTGCATGTCATTTAGTTTTTGTGTTTTGTAAATTTTCTGAAATTCCTTCTGTTACTGATTTCTAGTTTCTACCGCTGTGGGCAGAAAAGATACTTAATATGATCTCTGTCTTCTTAAATTTGTTGAGGCCTGATTTTTAGTCTGATGTATGTTCTACTTTGAAGAATCTTCCATGTGTGCTTGAGGAAATTCTGCTACTGTTAGATGGAACGCTCTATATATGTCTGTTAGATTCATTTGGTCTAAAATGAGATTTTAGTCTGCTGTTTTCTTCTTGATTTTCTTTCTCAATGAACTGTCCATTGCTGACAGTGGAGTATTAAAGTCACCTACTTTTATTGTGTTATAGTCTATCACTTATTTTATCTCTGTTAATATTTGCTTTATATGCTTAGGTGCTCCAATGTTGGATGCATATATATTTACAACTAATATAATTTCTTTATGAATTGATCCCTTTATCTTTGTATAATGATCTTCTTTGTTTCATTTGACAATTCTTGACTAAAAGTCGGTTTTATCTGATGTACGTATAGCTGCGCCTGCTGGCTTGGTTTCCATTCGTATGGAATGTTTGTTCTCATCTTTTTACCTTCCATCTATGTGTTCTTAAGTGAGAATGAGTCTTTATGGGCAGCATATAGTTGGGTTTTGTTTTTTTATTCATTCAGTTAATCTATGTCTTTTGATTGGATAATTTAACCCATTTACAGTCAAAGTAAGTATTGATAACTAAGGACTTACTACTGCCATTTTGTTGATTGTTTTGTAGGTTCTTTATTCCTTTCTTCTTCTTTTGTTGTCTTCCTTTGTGGTCTGGTGATTTTCTGTAGTGGCATACTTTGATTCTTTACTTTTTATCATTTGTGTATCTACTATAGATTTTTTCCTTGTGATCATCATGAGGCTTACATAAAGCATTTTATTGTAATAGCAGGCTATTTTAAGTTCAACTTAGCTTTGGTCATATATAGAAAGCTTGCACCTTTATGGACCACCCTCCCCTAACATTTTATGTTTGGAGTGTCACAATTTGCATCTTTTTATAATGTGTGTCCCTTAACAAATTATTGCAGCTATTATTTTTTCAAAGAGTTTTGTCTTGAACTGTTATACTTCTTGGTTAAATTTAAGAGCAGGGATGATGTATTTGAATTGTTTCTTATCATGCTCAACATGGTTATGGACATGGAATAAATACCCAGTTTACTTTGTATTTGACATATCTATTTAGAAAGTGATATTGTTTGATCCAGTGATATCTGATAACATCACCCACACTGCTGTTGTGCACTCCTGGTTCTCTCAGCCTGCTGTTATTAATGACCTTCTCCCTCTCTTCTCTCTTCTTATCCACAGCATGTGCATTCAGATACAATGGGCTCTCCTTTGTCTACCTTATCTACCTCTTGCTCATTCCTCTGTTCTCGGAACCGACAAAAGCAACGATGCAAGGTAAGAGACTTTTACTACTCCATACCACAAAGTTATACAGTCTGGATGCATTTTTCTGGGATCCCTGATTTTTTCTTTATTCAATGGCAGATATATTATCTGTGCAAGCGGGCTGATATGGCATAGAGTAGGTGGCAAACATTTTAACAGCGGCGTATTGTAGAGCTGTAGGGAACTTGTCTGTGATATGTGTTTTTGTCACTTACACAGCTAATAAGTCCCCTATTACATTTTCCTCATTAGTGTTGGCAGCACAACAGGAATGCTTTGACTAGTTAAAACTAACTCAAAGTGTTATCAATAAAATAAAGCAGATGGCATGACCACACTGGCACATGCATTTGCATATTGGGCTGCTGAGGACAATATGGTGGCTGCTGAAAGAGGCAGAGCCATATCTGACATTCCTAAGATATTTAGCAGAACAATGGAGTAGGGAGGCAGGTATAAGTTGTTCATGCATCTGTTGAGATGTCTTCAATATGCCTCAATAACATAAAGAAAGAGTAATTTTAGTTGGAGATATAGTTTCACACTCATATTCTTGACAAAATTCAGACCCCTTTCTGGTTGCGTTACAAGAATCTCAAGCATAGAAAAGAATAATGAATACATTTTCTGAGGCTTTAGGTAGGAAGCATGATCTGGTTTGTTATTTTTTAAATTTGAAGTTATTTCAAAAGAATAAAAATTAAGCAACACTGAGTTCGTCTAATAACTTGTTTTCTTAAAAACACACACATGCACACATACTACCTTTACAAGAAATAAAACTGTGCCAAATGTCTTAGGTAAGTGTAATGGCCACATGTTTACATGAAAGGAAAAGGAAGTTGTGTTTGACCCCAACTACATAGTGGCGTGGGAAGGGCCATTGGTGATTTCCTTGTTAGTGATGGACTCTTCAGGAAAAGAAGTAAAGAGCATTACGTACACTGAACAACAAATAATGACTCTATCTCTTCCATTCTCCTCATTTCCTATAAAACTCATAAAGTATATTATGGTCATTCATCCTAGTAGTTATATCTTCAGATGCCATGTTGATTTTCCTGTCTCAAGAACATAAACAAACTACCCAAACTCTTAATACAAAGCTGAGAAAGGGTAGAGAAGTCTGATTTATGCAATTTTTTATTAAACAAAAAATAAATTGTTTATAAGACCCCACTTACCATGGTCTCATTTCTAAGGAGTTTGACATAAACAGAATAGTTTTTTTTAGCCTCAGAAACAAGATTATAATGTATGGGCAACTGCTATTTTGAGTGCTGGAGCTCATTTTTCAAAGAAATAAGGTTTTGCATGCATTCACAAGAAATGGCTTTAAAAATGAGTAACTTTATATTGTCAGTTAAATTATCGCTTTTAAATCAAGATGGCCTTTTATTGTTTTATTTGGAAATCAGTTAACTGGTATTTCCCACTTCATAATTCTGGACAACCCCTGACTTTTCATGTTCCCCAAGCTAACAATTCCTGAGTGTGAAACAATGTCAGAAGTGCCCGTTGGTGTATGTCCAAGGGCATCGGTGTATGCTCTGGCGCCCCGGGGACTGACACTATCAGGAAGATTGTAAGTGAAACATAAAATCAGAAGCAAAAGATAAATCTTCTCTATGTAAAGAAATATCCTGATTAACAAAATATAACAAGGTCAGTGCACAAACAAAGCATACATAAATGCACTGGTGCTTTTCATAATAGGAGAGGAGGAAAGAATGAGTTCAAAAGGGAAACTCACACGCATCTTTCTGGTAGCATCTGGAAGCAGCATTGTGATGGTTCATTATTCTGTTCCCTGCATTTTAGTGTCAAGAGCCTTAAATGATATTCAATGTAATTGAATTTACTTGTCTGTTTATGTGATTGCAGAGGAAATCTAAGAAAGGATGTTAGTCATATTTTCTCTGAACACATAGGATTCACAATCCATGCATTTCCATATCTCGGGTTAGACATTTCCTGTGATATGAGGTCCTGTGTGGAGACAACATATGCGAGTGATGGGCCAAGGATGGTGAATGCAGTGTGGCTTTTCAGAAAGACTCAGGTTCAAACACACGCAGACTTCCATGATTGTGGTTGGTATACATTTCACACAAACTGTAAGAAAGCACATTGGTAAACTGAAAAGATTTTCTATCTCTATCAAGGTCTGCATTCCCTGCTCCCAGACAATCTGTGCTGAGATGGTGAGTTTGAATCAGCCTCGGGAGCCTTTTAGGTCACTGTCTACATTGCTGGGACCCTATACAAATGCAGACCTTACCTGAACTGGAAGTGAGATATATATGTATAAACACGGTTTCATGACCCTCTGCCCTCCATTAGGTCTACTGGGTTTTTTTCCTTGTGTGACTATTACTATTATTATTATTATTATTATTATTATTTTGAGTTGGAGTCTCACTCTGTTGCCCAGACTGGAGTGCAGTGGCCACTCCCGGCCACCGCAGCCTCGACCTGTTGGGCTCCGGTGATCCTTCCACCTCAGCCTTCCAAGTAGCTGGAACTACAGGCGCGCACTACCATGCCCGGCTAATTTTTGATTTATTGTAGAGATGAGGTCTCGCCAAGTTGCCCGGGTGGGTCTCAAACCTGCGGGCTCAGGCAATCCACCCACCTCAGCCTCCCAAAGGGGCGGGATTACAGGCTGAGCCACTGAGCCCGGCTGTGACTATTATTTTTATTATATATATAGAGGTGTCTAGTAAGTGGAGAATATTAGTGTCAAAACTTACAGGAAGTTCTTGGGATAGTCTCTCTCTCTCTCTCTCTCTCTCTCTCTCAGACAGAGTCTTACTCTCTCACCCAGCCTCAATGGAGTGCAGTGGCACAATCATAGCTCACTGCAGCTTCAAATTCTTGGGCTCAAGCAATCCTCCCACCTCTGCCTCCTCAGTAGCTAGGACCAAAGGCATGTGCTGCCATGCCCAGCTAATTTTTTTGTAGAGATGGTTGCAAACCTGAGTATTATTGATGCTTTCCCCATGTCTATGATTTGCTGTAAGGACTTACATTACTGTGCTTTAGAGGAAGGAAGATGATCAGCAATTCGTTACATGATGAAACATGAAAATTTTTAAAAAAAAAAATTAGGTTGATAAAAAGTGCTTAGAGGCTCAATGTGCTTAACTGGCAGGCATGATCTGATTAGTGAGGGCTGAAGCTTCCAGAATCACAGTTATCAAGAATATTGTAGCAGTCAGTGATGGACTCTCTTCTACAATTGCATGTCAGTGGGCCACATGGTTTCCTCTTGTATATTATAATAGTGGTGCCAGGATGCTCTACGTGGTCCTGGGAAATCTGTAGTATTTTAAATTATTATTGTAAAGATGTGGGGTACAATTCAGAGTTAGGTCTACAAACGTTGATTATGCAGGTACCCCTGTTGGTGAGGTATGCCCCTCCCTCCCCTAGCAGTTTCCCTAGCAGATCACTTTATAGTACTATTGTGAAGGGATTCATTAAAAGATAAGGATTTAACTAAGTGACTTCTTAAATCATTTAGAAATCTAGGATTTCAGAATTCTTGATTTTCTATTTTAGATCCTTAAATGTGTAATTATCTCAATAGGACTGTATCAGTCAGGGTTCACCTAGAAATCAGGAATTGCTCTAGATATTTTAAAAACAGCCAGTCCCACTGCCCCCTTCCATGACAGTTTCCCACTACTGCCAATCTCTTTCTTTATAGTATTATGATAATTGTTCAAGGTCTGCTTATGAGTGAGAACATATGGTACTCTGTTCTTTGTTTCCGTGATATATCACTGAGTATGATTGACTCTAAATCCATGCATGTTTCTGTGAAGTCCATATGTTTGTCCTTCTTTATGGCTGCATAATATTCCGTTGTGTATATGTACCATAAAATCTGTAGTGTTGATAGATAGTTCTTTCTTGAATCCTGAAATTCATCTCCTACAGATCCAAGCTATTGCTTCCAATCTACAGCAGAAAAGAAAGAGTTAACAGAGAACTAGAAGACCACTTTATGGTACTATTGTGAAGGGATTCATTAAAAGATAAGGATTTAACTAAATGACTTCTTAAATCTTTTCGAAATCTCGGATTTCAGATTTCTTGGTTTTCTATTTTAGATCTCTAAATGTGTAATTATCTCAATAGGATTGTATCAGTCAGGGTCCACCCAGAAATCAGGAATCACTCTATATATTTTAAAAAGTGAACATTTTGTAAGGAGGATTCATTACTAAAGGTAATGGAAGAGCCAAGAAGCCAAAAACAAAAAAACAAAAACAAAAACCTTGAAGCAGCTGAAATATCAGCAAGGCAGGAAGCTTCAGCAGAACCAGGAAGGATGGCGTTAGCAGATCTCAAGAAAAAGAGCTACCCAAGAGCTGCTAGACCCACAAGGGAAGGTCAAGAAATGTTCAGATAGGCCTCTTCACCATGGGCTGTGTCCATCAGCTGTGACCATCCCATGCTATCCGTCAGCTGCTCATTGCTTTTTCAATGTCTGATGGTGATAACCATCTCTCCCTTCAGTCTTTTTTTCACTAGACAGAATATTCCTAGTTACTCGAGGATGTGACTTCTGTCCCATCCAGACTGACTTCCCCTCAAGGCTCTTCCCTCTGTCAGAATCTCTTCTAAAGCATTGTGCATAGTGGTCACTGTGGTGTAAACTGGGAGATCCCCTTTCAGGACTGATGCACCCATTCCCAGCTGCTGGGCGGCATTTCTGTGACCACTCACAGCAGAGTCTTTCCCTGGGAAGGGAATTGCCATACCCAAGCTTCTCCTCCCCCAACCAGGAGCAGCCCAGACCCAGTGATTAGTGAACATGGGCTGGGAAGTCTCTGAAGGGCTGTGGCAGTTCCAGAGAATCCTATGAGCTGAAGTATCCATTTCAAGAGCATCACGACATCCCTTGGTGGGGGCCCTGCTTTTTTCACTTCCGACAGGTATCTTTGCAAGAGGACTTCCCAGTCATCCTCCTGCCACAGGAATTCACCTCAGCTGCTGTTTCTGGGCAACCAGATCTACAAGGTTCCCTGAAGCAGGGACTGTTGTCTCTGATGGAGCTCAGGGAGCAAAGAAGTCAGCATGGGAGGTGACACTCAGACACAGAAACAGCCTCAATACCCACAGGGAAGAGCACAAATACCTTGCCAGGTGCTGCAGCCTAGGCCCTGCCTGCAACTGGTTTGACCTGAATGTCATTTCCCTGGCTACATTCTACCCCTTTATAAATGAAGATCCATATATACCCAGAGGAACTCCGGTCATTCTACAAAAAAGATACCTGCACACATATGTTTGTTGCAGCTCTATTCACAATAGCAAAAACATGGAACCAACCATGCTACCCATCGAAGCTGGACTGGATTAAAAAAAAATGTGGTACATATACACAATGGAATATTATGCAGCCATAAATAAGGACAAACATATGGACTTTGTAGCAACTTGGATGGATTTAGAGTTGATCATACTCAGTGATCTATCACGGAAACAAAGAACAGAGTACCATATGTTCTCACTCATCAGTGGACCTTGAACAATTATCATAACACTAGAAGAAAGGGATTGGCAGTAGTGGGAAACTTCCAAGGAAGTGGGGGTGGGTTTGGCATTAGAGGGAAACTGCTAGGGGAGGGAGGGGCATACTTCATCAACAAGGGTACCTACATAATCAACTTTTGTACCCCACATCTTTATAATAATAAAATAAATGTACCCTACATCTTTATAATAATAAAATAAAATAAAAAACAACAACAAAGGAAGATTCATATTCTTTAGGGTTTGTGGGGATCAAATGAACAGGAACAATTGTAAACAAAATGTGAAGTTAATACACACATAGTAATTGTCTTGAGCTGCAGAATTCGGACAGATTTGAATTGGCACATCTGTGCCTTTGCAGTTCCCTCTTCTCCAGATTTTGAATGGGTGGCCTCTTCCAGAACTCAGGTTTACCCCAGCAGTCCCTCCTTAGAACCCTCCCCGTCACCTCCCTCACGAAAGTAGTCCTTCCTTGTTCCCACTTTTACTTCTCATGCTTTGAAATGATATTATTTCTCTCAATACTTACACCTATCTGAAGTTATGTGTGTGACCAACCCATAGCAAGATCTGGACTTGACCCCAGCTGTACAGTTGCTCTATGTCTCCCTTTGGTTACTTCTCTTCTGTGGGGCTGACTCTTCCCTGGGAATTCCCTTTCAGGACTGATGCACTCATTCCCAGCTGCTGGGCGGCATTTCTGTGACCACTCACAGTAGTCTCTCTCTGGAAAGGGAGTTGCCTTACACAAGCTTCACGTCCCCCATCCAGGGGCAGCCCAGACCCAGTGATGAAATTGCAAGCAGTTCCCAGAGCTTCTGCTAACTCGTAGATAGTAAGATAGTAAAGTGCCCTGGTCACTTTAGCGGTCCAGTCTGTCTCCGTTCAGTAATTCGTGTCCCCACAAGAGTGTAACAATTAAAGCCCTAAGACATCATTTAAAACTAAAGCTTCTCTTCAAGATATGCTACTGCTTGAGGAAGCCTGGATGGGAAGCAGGCAGTCTGGGATCTCCTCTCACACTGCCCCTTGGGCTTTCACACCTCCCCCACCTTGGCTGCTCCTGCCCAGGGCAGGGCTACATCTTGCTGAATGTGGCAGGGATAGGTATCCATGTGGAACCCTCTCCAGCAGGCCCGGAGAGGTGATGACTGCCTCTGATCTTTATCTCCTTGGTCCAACACTGACCACCTTCCCCGTTGTCCCTCTTGGGCACAGTGACTTTAAGTCAGCTCCGTGAGAGTCAGTTCTCTCTTCCTCTTTCTTGTTCTCTCTCTCTCTCTCTCTCTCTCTCTCTTTTACACACACACGCACACACACATACACACACACACACATACACACACACACCACATGGCATGGGGAACAGGTCCTCACCCTGGCTGTCACAGCCACCCCCGCCAGCCTCTCATCTCACTGAAGCTTCTCCCATGAGGGCTGGCGTTCTCTCAACCATGTCTCATTCTCAGTTTCTTCAACATTGATTTTTTTCCTGTCTCCACAAGGTGGTGAGACACCGGTTGAAAATAAATGTTCTTTGTTACAGTATTCACTGGAGAATGAGGGAATGTTCGGCACAGAGGCTTGGTCCCTCGGCCTTTTAGGGTCTTAGCTGAAATAGAGTTAGCATCTTATTTTAATACATGGATTTAATGTGTCTTTCTCTTCTAGGATGTTAACATCAAGATAGCAAAGAGAGGCTGTTTTGCCCAGAACAGTGCCTGATGTAGAGTAGGAAGTGTTTGTGGAATGAATTAATGAATTTATTTCCAGAGTCTAGAGTTTTATAAGCATTTATGAACTTAACTAAAGTCCAGTGCTTACCTTAATCTGCATTACAGCAAACATCAGAGAATAGTTTATTGCATACAGCAGTCCTCTGGGGACAGAAGCTTAGGGTATCATAGGCCATGGGATTTGGCTGTTTTAGATTTAATCAGGATCAGAGGATCATGAGTAATTGAAGAAATCAAGACTGCTAAAAATGTTTTATGCTTTAACTTACAAGGTTGAACATTTTATTTCAGCATGTTATTCTGTAGGAAAGGAAATAAACATTTTCTTGTTTTTCACCTTGCTTTGCATTAGGATTGAGACTACCCTCCATTAAATGTATTACCTATCATGTAATGAACTTTAGGTGGCCTAAGGATTGCAAATTAATGAGGCATTAAGTTCTTTAAGCAGATACATAATAAGTTACTTATGCCTTATGATATGGTGAGTACTACATATCGGTCAATGTGGTGGAAGAGTTTGGCTTTTGTTTGGATGGAATATAAGTATTAAAACACATGCAATATGGAAGAAGGCCAAAGTAAATATGCTCGGTAAATACTGGATAATCATAACATTATTATGATTATGATAATATTACTATTTTGAAGTACCAAAGTATTACTTTGAATGTCAGTGTGCTAGGTTTAGAAAGCTCATTTTCATTTGTGTGACAATAGCCAGTCCTTACCAGATAATTTTACTAGTGTTCTCTAATATTAGTAGCAAAGAATGATGGGATTTCCAAGGGTTTTTTAAGTGAACTGCTCCTAGATACAGCGGATATTTCTGATTTTTTGCTAAATAGTATTTAGAATAATTGGTCTACTAATAAGAGAGCCAGTAGCATTGTCTACTGAGTTCATATTGTTATTTACATGCATTAATTAATATAGTTATTAAAACAAGCTTCTGAAGGAGCTGCTATTATTATTTAAAACTGCTATCAAAAGTCCTATTACAAATGAAGACTGAGTTCCAGGTGGGTTTACAGCCAGCCCTGGGACACCAGGTGTTGTGTGGGTGGGCATGTTTATGCTCTTAGTAACTTGTGTCCTGCACAGAGCTTAATCCTCTGGGAGTTTTCAAGGGAAGAGGGAAACCTAGTCACTTGATAGATACTTGTTGACTGATAGAGTACCAGGCTTCGGGTACAAGGGTCTGGAGAGCTGCTATGAATATATTTCAGGGAAATATTTTAGTATGTATTGGAGCAGACTGATGGTATACATGTATGTTATATAGAAAATACATCATATTAAATGTGACTGGTTATTTCTTTCACCAAATATTAATTGAGAAAACATCCTTCAGAAAATACTATGAACTTGTGGAGAATAAAAAGGTGAAGAAAGCCTGGCTCTTCACTGGAGTAGTCTCTCAAACATATTGGGTTTTATGTATCCTATTAAGAGGCAACTCTGTCAACATGGTTATCTTTAAAAGCCACCTACTTACTCCAGTGTTACTGTTATTTCTCTAAATGATCTCAAGTTACTCCTTTGCCATTGTCTTAAGAGTTTGCCCAACAGACACAGTGGCTCATGCTTGTAATCCCACACTTTAAGAGCCTGAGGTGGTAGGACTGCTTGAGCTCAGCAGTTTGAGACCTGCTTTGTCTCTACAAAAAAAAAATTAATATTAAAAATTAACTGGGCATAGTGGCACACACCTGTAGTCCCAGCTATTTGGGAAGTTGAGGTAGAAGAAGTGCTTGAGCCCAGGAGGTCAAGGCTGTGGTGAGCTGTGATTATGCCACTGTGTTTCAGCTTGGGTGACAGAGAGAGTCTGACTCAAAAAAAAAAAAAAAAAATAGTGATTGGGCTCGTTGGCTCAGCCTGTCATCCCAGCACTTTGGGAGGCTGAGGCAAGTGGATTGCCTGAGCCCATGGGATTGAGATCAGCCCAGGCAACTTGGCAAGACCTCATCTCTACAATAAATTTAAAAATTTGCCAGGCATGGTAGCATGTACCTGTAGTTCCGATTACTTGGAAGGCTGAGGCAAAAGGGTCACTGGAGCCCAACTGGGTGGCCATGAGTGTGCCACTGCACCCCAACCTGGGTGACAGAGTGAGACTCTGACTCAAAAAAACCAAACCAAAACAAAACACAATAGTTTGTCTTGAATAGGCTCATGTATGATTTATATAGAATTTAGAGCCAAGACTGATGGGGGGAAACGGGTAATTAAATTACACACCATCAATTTTAGAACAAATAAAATCCCCAGAACATTTAGTATAAAACAAAGTATCTGAAGGGTACTCCTCATCATGAATGAGGGGGTTTGAGGTTCATTTGAATGAGAACAGTGTGACTGAAACATATAGAATAAATCTGTATTTTTTCACAATGGAGATGTGTGATCAAGAAGGTTGTGATGAAATGAGGTACTCAGGTAAGGAGGTGGCGTCCTGAGAAAAAATGCATTCACTAGATTTATCCTAGAATCTTGATGATAAAAGTCAAGCAGAAGCCACCTGGGACAGTCCAGAGACTTGAAATTAATTTGGAGAGGTGCTTTAACTGAAAATATTAGTAATTCTGAAAGTGTCCAACTTTTATGTCACATTTTCTATGTGCCAGGTACAGTTTTAAGCACTCTATACACTAACCCATTTAGATAGAGGCACCGTCTTCATTAGAGGATAGAAAAAGGATTTTTTGCAAAAGGAAAACCTCCATTCTTTTTTTTTTTTTTAAGTTGGAGTCACTCCGTTGTCCAGGCTGGAGTGCAGTGCACACTCCTGGCCACCGCAGCCTCGACCTGCTGGGCTCCGGCAATCCTCCCACCTCAGCCTTCCAAGTAGCCAGAACTACAGGCACGCCCTACCATGCCCGGCTAATTTTTTATTTTATTGTAAAGACGAGGTCTGGCCAAGGTGCCCGGGTTGGTCCCGAACCCATGGGTTCAGGCAATCCACTTGCCTCAGCCTCCCAAAGTGCTGGGATTACAGGTTGAGCCACCAAACCCAGCCGAAAACCTCCATTCTAAAATGAAGAATGTGTGTGTGTGTGTGTGTGTGTGTGTGTGTGTGTGTGTGTGTGTTAAATAGAGTAAAAATCCACTCAACAAACTGGGAACACTACATAGTAAGGTACTGATATTAATGCTCTTTCCTCCTTTTAAGGAACTGAAGTTGCATCAGTGAGACCTGGTTTTGTTTTGATGGGTCTGGATTCCTATCTTTCTTTTGTTGTTCCACTTCACCAAGCCTTCCCACATGTCTGTGGAGCCCCTGTCAAAGCTGGGAGACACACTTCTTTGCTTCATGCACCAGAGCACAGATTCTTAGTTTTTGAGTCTGTAAATGTTCAAAGTCCAGAGCCTTTTCCAGCTGGTTTCAACAGACACATCTTTCCATTCATTCACAACAGTTGATAGCTCTAATATTATCAGTAAACACAGTCTGGGACAGGGGAGACACACGTTCAGCCATAATGTGATGCTTGTGTTTGTGGGAAATTGCTTCTGTTTGCTTGCTTGGTCCTGACAGCAAGTTATATTTGTTAACTTGTGCTCTAGCAGATTGGAGTGGATAGGAAGGTCTTATCAATTTCTTTCAGGGGAGAGTCATTTACTCATTGGAGGCAAGTTGAAAAGAGATGTGCTCCAAATTGCAAGACTGCAACACTTCTGGGCAATATTAGCCATTGCCCTGCAGCCAGAATGTCTTAGAAGCATCATTAACTAATCAGTTCATATGTGAAACATTTGTGTTACACACACACACACACAAATCCCAAGGAATGTAGTGATGACCGTTGTCTAATGTGTGTTAATTATTTCCAAGGACAAAATTGTTTTCATATCCAAGAACCCCTACTCATCCTGAGAGCCTGTGTTTTGAATGTTCTCCAAGATCGTACAACACTGTAAAAAATGAGAACAAAACACCCAGTGATAGATGACAGGGAAGGGTTTCTGGTGCCTCTGGGGTCTTTTTGAAGTCTTCTCTGTTCAGTTATGATGTCAGCGCTCCTTGGAGAAGGTGAAGTACACAGAGTGGGCCCCGTTCTTTGTTGAGGTCAGCAGGATTGCCAAAGGAATGATAACAGAATTACACGCTGACAACCTTTTCTAGCCTTGCCTTCACAATGTATTTCAATATGTGGTTTTGTGGAAAAGGTTTTTCTCCTGCCTGTTATTGAAGGGAGTGGATCTCTAAAATATCTTTTAGGGTCATTTTTTTCTAATAAAATTTGCTTTGTTATTTTGAGCAAGGTAGTGATTCCCCACTTAGTGTGGGATTTTTTTCTGTTTGTTGGAATGTACTCCAACATTTGGGGGTTCAGAAACAGAAAACGATAGGAGAGGAGGAGCTTATTGTGCTTTGGGAACAGTTGTGAGCAACTGAAACATTCGGCTAGCCAAGTTAATGTTTGTAAACTGTTGCTAAAGTTCGCCTAAGATGATAGAAAAAGCATATTTTATTCTACCCAGCTCTGAACAAAAGTCTACTTTAAAATAAGTGTACTAATCTTATGAATAATCCCTCTGTGTGTGTATGCAAAATAAACATCAAAATGCCCTTATCCTAAGGTTCTGACCCAGGATACACTTTACCAGAATCACTAATTGCACCCTGAGAAAAGAAAAACGATGTTCAATTTGTCTACATGAAGAGGGAAAGAGGTCTGTAATGTGTAAAGACATGTTTGGACACTAGAGAGGAAATAGTAGCAGATATTTAAAACTACTTGCATCTGGTTTTTGTTAAAAACAGTCTTTATACCATTAGGCTTATTATTACCAAGTTTTAATGTCATAATAAAGAAAAACACAGGAAAATATTTAACTGAGTAAATTATTAGCTAAGTGTTTTATTATCAATATCAGGCTCACCACCAAAGGGAATTCTAAAAACATTAGATACTTGTTTCTTGATTTTTTAAAAAAATAAATTAATCATGGGGTCTTTTAGTGTTTTTTTTTTATGTGTTCCTTTTCAGGATGGTGCAAATGTCATGTTCCATTGTTACTTTAAATTTAGCATACACTTTTCTGTCAGACAGAGGAAGTTTCAGGCACCATATAATTCTCAGCTTAAAAAAAAACACTGGGTCATATTATTATATGACTAAATAAAAGATTTCAGAAGCCCTCAAACTCTTTATTTGGCTATGATAAGTCACATCTAAAATATGACTTCAACTTATATTTAAATGCCGCTCTGTCATTACAGTGATGATATTAGTTGTTGATCAGGTAAGTTGCAATTCTTCACTGATTCATTAGACAAGGCACCATTTCCTGGTGCCTACCCTGTCAGGCCTTGTCCTAGGCAATTGGGTAGACAAAGGCAAAGATGACAGGCCTTCTGTCCTCAGGGTATGAATCCAGCTCTGCCATCTGTTAACTGCCTAGTCTTGGGCAGGTTACCTAAACTCTCAGATTCCTGGTTTTCTTGTGTACTGGGTGCATGGCGCTGACCCTGGAGAGAACACTGACAGGTTGACAGTACATGTTCACAGATAACAATATACTTGTGATGCATGCTCAGTGGATGGATAAAGCACTCTAGAGGTGTAAATCATAGCTCCTCCTATCTTCTTACATTTATTTTCCCTTTACAAGTGTTCAACTGTAGTTGATTTGCTTGCGTATTATTTTGAGTCAACTTATTTATGTTTTTGAAACTGTCTTGCTGTTGATATCATTTGTTAGAGTCTAGAATTTACTTCATGTGAAACTGTTTTTCTTAAACAAACTCACTTGCATTTGTATAGATTCATATGAAATAACCTTTTGAGATGAAAACTTACATTTAACTTTCAAATAGTACCAATTATTAATTACAAGAAGAATAAACAGGAGACACATACAGTGCTTGCTATATGCCAGGCAACTATCCCAAGCTTTCCATATGGTAATTCATTTAATTCTTATATAGCTCATGAGACAAATATTAGTATTATTTTTATTTTACAAATAGAAAACTGAGAAATACATAGAGGCACTGAATAATTCCAAAAACGAATAGTTTTTAAAATGGATACAATTAGTGAAAGCGTCTAATATAAATAATTCAGTTATCTACATAAGCATTTCCCTTATTCTACTGCATCTGATTACAAAATTCATAGCATGTGAAAAGAAACGTAGAGATGATGCATGTTGTCCACTTGCCTTACAACATATAAGTAGACAATTATTGCACTTTGAGCTACTTTTTAGTATATTTCTTCAGCATTCAGCAGGAAAGACAAATAACCACACTGAGGTTACTGGCACAAAATATGCATTCATTTTCTTTGGTCACTGAATAAGCATTATTGAGTATCTGAAGTGGGCCAGGCAATCGACCTGGCACCAGAACGGCAAGTAACGGTAAGCCTGCTCCTTTCAGTCTTCCAGGTCACCATTTAGGCCTTCCTTTTTTCCTTCCTCCCTTTCTCCATTTATTTTTTATGTCAATTTTGCCTAAATTTATTTTTCTGCATTTCAGCTTGCCAGTACTATATACACTTAAGAGGTCTTCGGGAAAGGCATTGACTGTCTCCTCGGGCAGTCGGGAGCCCAGGCTGTGAGGCTTGAAGCAGTGGCAGGTGCTGTTGGTGGTGGTGGCTGCTGCTGTGATCCTCACTTCCACACCCAGACCCAGCAGGAGGCATTGGGGGGTTGTCCTGGAGTCCATTTCCAGAGCCACAGACCTTGAAGGAGGAAGGCCTGGAGTATGTGAGCCTGTGTGTGTGTACTGGATTGCATGTGGGTTTCGAATTCTCAAGATGTCTCTTCCTCTTCCCCTGCAACATGGCAAGCCATTAACTGTTACTTTTTTTTTTGCAATTGGGTGCAGAGGGATGTCACCTTCAAACATCAACATCCCCACCATTTCTTTGGGCTTAATGGCATCTGCAGAAGGAAAACTGTGCTCTTAAAATGCAGGAACATGGTGGGGCTTGGTGGCTCAGCCTGCCATCCCCGCACTTTGGGAGGCCGAGGTGAGTGGATTGCCTGAGCCGGGGGGTTTGAGACTAGCCCGGGGAACTTGGCAAGACCTCAACTCTACAATAAAATCAAAAGATTAACCGGGCATGGTAGCGCACGCCTGTAGTTCTGGCTCCTTGGAAGACTGAGGTGGGAGGATCACTGGAGCCCAGCGGGTTGATGCTGGGATGGTGGTGAGCATGCCACTGTACTCCACCCTGAGTGACAGAGTGAGACTCTAACTCAAAAAAAAAAAAATGCAGGAACACTTGGCAAAGTAGAGTACTCTTGTTGTTTTAGGAAATGCCCCAACTCCCATTGTAGTAGCTGCTGTAGTCTTCTGCCCAGAACCCACAGCCCCCTACCTCCATACATCCCTGACCCCTCCAAGGCTTTGATCCTCCCTATTGCCTGGAGTGTTAGTGGCTGAGGGCTCATAGCTGGGTGTCTCTGGAAACTGTTCTCAGCTAAAGGGATGCACCTTATCCAAGGTTCAACCTCTCTTGGAGAGGATGCCGCCACCATTTCCATGAGTAATCATTGTAGAGGTACAAAGGCCCCATCCCCCTTGCCTTGTTCTGAGGCAACTCTTCAGGGCTATCTTGTGGGATCAGGAGAATGGCATTGCTGTATTGCATTGTTCCTGGACTTCTTCCACTATTCGAGCTGGTCTCCTGCTGCTGTTCCTGAGCGCATGCCCGTTAAAGCATCCTCTTGCGAGTCTCCGTCGTGGGTTCTGTTTCCATGACTTGTGCTGGTCATTCGACAGCTCTGACAAGTTTGTGACCACCCTCTGAGAACAAGGAATGACAGTGACACAGTAAGAGGGCCCAAGGGAGGCATGTGCAGAGGCTGCTGAGTGTGGCTGGACAGATTGCACCCCGCACAGGGCACCGACTGAACAGGTGAGTGGAGGCTGAAATCTGGTCGACCTCACTTGTACCAAAACTTCCTATTCTAGTTCAGAATTGCATAAACCAGAATACTGGGGAATCTCATGGTGGGCTAGCAGGGGCCCTGCAGCAGAAAGTAAGAGAGGGCACACTAAAGACAGATTTTGAAGCAATACACAATGTTCCTGAACATGAGGCCTGCAGACGACCCTGCACATTTCTTCTGCCACCTCCCTTGGCCTTCTTGTGTGGTTTCTCTATAGCCTGACTTCGAGGGGAATGCACAGCAAAGAGTAGGGTAGGCCATTGTCTGTGAGTCCTGGCCTGCCTTGACCTCCTTGACGTGACCTCTGTGCTGAACTAAATGGTCACAGTGATCTATAACTACTTTATCCTGTATCCTGAGAGGCAGAAAGTGGTCAGGCTGTTAAGGGTACAAGAGATGGAGAAAGCGGAGGAAGTAGCTCACCCTGAGGTGAGACCAGAGCCCAGCACAAGAGGGGCACCTGCCGTCTTGCGTTAACACCCCACACACTTTCTCACTTCCATGATTACTGGTCAGGTGACTGCAATAGGTGAGGATTGATTACTCAGGTTATCACAAGACTCATTCAGCGGCCAGGTTATTAGAAGACCATGCTCAAGGATGCAGGCTGTGCTGATCACTTTTTCATGGAAACGAGGGTTTGGTCAACACTTGTCTCATATGAGTGAGCTGAAAGCAGTGACAAGGTGCCGACTGGGCTGCATCTGTCTTTGAATAGTAGTAACTGATTCTATCACTCAGCCATATGTTGCTCATCAAACATTCAGCAGTGAGAGCTTTCACAAAGGCTTTTTGGAGGCCCGCACACATGCAACAGGGAATAAGCAGACAGGCTTCTGAAAGCTGGGCTGAGCTGAGCTTTGTATTTGGAATTGGGGGACCAGCTAGTTGGAGCATGGGAGTGCTTTGGGGAATGGTTACCTGGGAATTTAAAAATATTTTTGGTTCAGGGTTTTGCTGATTTTTTTTTTACCTCGTGTGGGATATTCTAACAGAACCTGAATGAATAGGTCCCAGACATTAATTCATGGGACACCCTATCACAGGAAGCTAGAACAATGCTGAGTAGTGGGACTGGATGGAGTGTTTATTTGTTTATTTATTCACTCATGTGACAAATATTTTTGTGGAAATACTATATTAGAAACTGGTAATGTAACAGTAAGCAAAAATAGACATAGCCCCTATGATGCAATAATTTACTGTGTCACTGGTGATCTTTTTTGAAATTTATTTTTATTTATTTTATTTTTAATATATATTTTTTATTTTAAAGTTGTGGGGTACAGTTAAGGGTTAGGTATACAAATATTCATTGTGCAGGTACCCTTGTTGATGAGGTGTGTCTCCCTTTCCCCACACAGATATTGACTACCATTAATCCCACCTCCCTTCCCCTCCCTGTCCCCCCCACCATAGTTTCCCACCACTGTCAATTCTTTTCTTATAGTATTACGGTAGTTGTTCAAGGTCCACTTATGAGTGAGAACATGTGATGTCCAGATCTTTGTTTCTGTGAGAGATCACTCAGTATTATAAACTCTAATTCCATCCAGGTTGCTGCGAAACTCATGATTTTCTTTTTTATGGCTGCGTAATATTCCATTGTGTATATGTACCACATTTTTTTAATCCAGTCCTCTTCTGATGGACAGCATGGTTGGTTCCATGATCTTGCTATTGTGAACAATGCTGCGATAAACATACATGTGCAGGTATCTTTTATAGAGTGATTTGAGTTCTTTAGGGTATATTCCCAGTAGGGGGATTGCGGGGTCATATGGAAGGTCGATTTTTAGAGCTTTTAGGAATCGCCACACTGATTTCCACAGAGGCTGTACTAGTTTACACTCCCAACTGGTGATCTTTTAAAGTTTAAGTTCAGTTGTATAGGATACATTCTAAAGTAATGTCTAAATGTAGTTATTCTCAGGTTCTCTGTTTGTGAATTTGCCTCCCTGCTAAAATTTATTTGGAACCCCACATCCGAACTCACAGTGCTTTCAGAGTCATAGTGAGGATGCACGGAACTATGAGATATTTAGTTGTCTGCCGCTCTCATGAGATGGCACAAGAAGAGGCTTGGCCCTCTCCTCTCAGCTCTCATGCCATCAACAGGTATCCTGCTCACAATCTACTTAGTTCTATGTTTTTTAAAATATTTTTGTGCCTTTTTTTTTTTGCGTGATTTTGCAATTTAAAACAGCACTCATGTATTCATTTAATCCTGAAGTGCTGAAGTGCTATCTAGTGTTTCTCAGCACAGGAAGGCTGTGATGTGCCCCACAGAGGAAATATGTGTGCTAGGTAAGCTTTGTTTCGACTTGAGTAATAGTGCTGTTGGCTGTAAGTTCAATGTAAATGAGGTAACAATACATATTAGATAAGGTGTCTTTAAGCAGAAACACACATAACACAGGGTTATGTGTTGATCGATTGACAAAGATGTTGTAGCAAGAGGCTCACAGGAACCTAGCCTTGTATTTCCTCTAAGGGCAATGCTTCAGTGCCTGCTAATTCTATGTTCACAGAAACATTAAGAACATTAACTACCACAGATAACAAGAGTCAACTGTATACATTTCATACTAGAAAGTGAGGGTTAGGTTTACACTGATATAGAGACAGGAAGAAGGAGAATCTATCATATTGTTTCCAAGAGAGTTCTTTTTTCCTCTTTATTTGAAAGACATGGAGTACAGGTACGCAGCCATAAAGAAGAGTAAAATTATGGACTTTGCAGCAACTTGGGTGGATTTAGAGTCTATCTTACTCAGCGACCTATCACAGAAACAAACAACTGAGTACCACATGTTCTCACTCACGTGCTCTGAGTCCTGAACATTTATCATAATGCTCCAAGAGATTTCTTTAAGGTTGGTTGTGTAGTCACAGCTTAGAAAATAGTATGGCTTAGGAGGTCCTCTATAAAATGGTTACAACTTCCTCTCTAGTGAAGTGTTCTCTGCATTTGATTTGCAATGAACAGTGTCTTTTCAGAAATGTTTCTTGGAAGGCCTGGAATTTTAAACTTAAGACCTAGGTCTACCTCTGAAAGTGCCGTAGCGTGTTAGATATGTATTTTCTTTATAGGTGTGGTTCAGAGAAGAGGTGTGAAAGACACTTGCACTTGTCTTTTTATTTTCAATGCTTAAATTATTATTGATTTAATAATAATGTCTGTTTTCACATTTCACAAAGATTTTTTTTACTTTCATTATTTGTTATAATGCAACATTATCCTAAGAGATGGGTATTATTATTTTTCCACTGTTCAATTGTGGAATGGGTTCATATTAATTTGTCAGGTGTAACACAATATCAAGAGGAGAAGCTTGTATAATATGCATAATTTTTCCTTAAATTTTTGTATCTCACTCTTGGATTCCAAAATATCCTAGTTATGTGATGGTATGAAAGAGAAATACCAGCATAAATCTCGAAGAATATCAGTACTGACATATTGATAAGCCTGTTTTCACTTGTAATTGTATTACTTTTAAAAATATCAGTAAGCTCCCTGTTTATTTCAGGAAGTATATATGTTTAGGGAGACTATGAATACTTTTTTTCCATTGAATTTTGACTTTTTATTACTCTGAGTTCTTGTTTTATCTACACATTTGTTCTTTCTTTTGCTCTCTTAACCTCTTTCTCTCTCTCCCACACACAGACAAAAATCTCCAAAAATAACATACAGATTATATACAGTCTATAGCTACATAAGTATTTGTAATAATTATGACTGCCAGATAAAATACAGTGTGGCCAGTTAAATTTGAATTTTAGATACACAACAAATAGTTTTTTTAGTATAATTATGTCCCAAATTGCATGGGACATAATTATACTAAAATATTAAAGTATTCATTTGTATTTAAAATTTATATTTAAATGCATATCTTGTATTTTCATTTGCTAAATCTGGCAGTTCTGTTAATCATACAGGTATGCTGTGTGTGTGTGTGTGTGTGTGTGTGTGTGTGTGTCTGTGTGTGTGTGTATAGGGAGGAAATACTCTCACCTTTTTCAAATCGTCATTTTCTTGGCTCAGTTTGAGCTCTATAAGCATTTGCAAACTCTACTGTTCAATTTATTGCAAAATGTTGACCTACTCTATCAACTGTTCATTATACAGGCATTGTATTTAACTACATAACATATTGAAAAATTGATTAGGCTGGATTAGTTAGCTGATTAAACTTGTTTCTGGAGTATACCCCACTTTCCATGCCAAAACTTTTTTTTTGATAAAATATTTTTGGCAATAGAGCCAGCTAATACCAGACCTAAAGTTATCAGCAGAAGCAGCATTTCTGTATCTCCTTTAAACATAAATTCAATTCAACTTAAAAGATTGGTTAGGATCCCTAGAGTTATTTTATCCCCTTGAGGTATCTGTTGACATTTTACAATGCACTTCACATGCCATGGGTTTTCTTTCTGACATTCTTTTTCCTGTCTGCCATGGGGATATGACAACATCTGCATGAGCCCACCATCTAGCATGCCCATCTGGTGAGACCCACCTGTTACTTTTCCAATGGACAGCCTCCTCTCAGGTGCACAGATACATTAGCACACAAGATGGAAAGAGAGTCTACGTCCTCCAGACAGGGTCACCTGTTCTCTTACTCACCCTAAGCAAATATATCTTAAGCAGCATTAACTCAGGCCATGATTGTTCTGCAGATAAGAAACAGACTGACCACTAATGATGTTCATTCACCCTCTGGTGAGTCTTGAACTGCTTTTACTGGTGAAGCAGCAAAACTTTCTCTTCCCACACAGACTATCTGAAATGTGGCCACACAAGGGTCTGAGAGGACTGTGTGAACAAGGGCACACGGCCATCCCCAGCCGGCAGGTATGTGTGTGGGGGAGGCTGGCCCTGTGTGACTGAGCTGTGAAGGTTGCTCCCAGCTGCCCAAAGCTGTCCTTCCCCTGGGCCTGCAGGGACGATGGCTAGGGTTAAGACACAGGGTCCATCTTCTGGGAAGTTGTCTCTGCAGGCATATTTCCTAGCATCTCTCATTGGCAGGAGAGGTTTTCCTTGGTTAGCTTGAATAAAAACACATTTTATGACCATTGGGGAGATGATGAAAAGATGCTCCATATTGTCTTCCCCTAAAACACAGCTGAGAGGAAGCATATTTCCTGGAGAGATGGTTTCACCTTTAGCAGGTAGAGTGAATTAAAAATAATGAATAGATGATGCTAGCCAACCGGAGCTCAGAGAAGATGGTCATCTAGGCAAAGACAACTGGGCCATGGGTGTCATAGGTGAAGAGACTCACTCTATCATACTTTCTGCTTGGGTCTAGGTATAATTTTTGATGTAGCTGCATTTTGCAGTAAGTGGCAATATGGATACTGAGTGAATGGATGTCAATCTGCTGGAGAATTTAATGAAGTAACAAGTAGATTCCTTGTAGTTTTTTTTTTTTCTTACTTGATTTACAAATTAGTTTAGCACTTACATTTTTTATAAATTTTGTCTTAAATCAACAATAATTTATAATATTTTCTCACATTAAAAAGCCCCTACAATTGACAGAGCAGAAAAATGAACAAATTTAGTCTAAACACAAAAGACCACAGATGTGGGGAGATAATATGGTAAAATAAACTCTGACTAACATCATGATTTCCTCCAGTTCCAAATATTTAGTTTAAAACCCACTGACCTTTACAGACAATGAAAGTGGCTGTCTGGAACACAGGATGGATTCTATAGGGCTATTTTTGCTTTGAAATCATGTCTTTGTCTATTCATGAACTTGGGGCTAAACTGCCAAGGTCATTCTTCCCTCCATCTGCACAGGCTTTCATGGCTTCTGAGGCTGGTGTTTAAATGTTGTTTCTCCTTATCCTTAGCACTCTGTGATTACATTTGGGGAACATGTGTGTCCTGTTGTACCATCTATTTAGCGACTGGAGGGTAGATTTTCTGAACTCTGAAATTTGCAAGTTATTGCGTGCACATCACTGTTTAGCGTTCCCCTGGTAGGCTACTCCAGAAAGTTTCAGGCAGTGATGAGAGCAGTTTAATTTGAAGACAAACCATTTAATGATTCAAGTTTCAGGATTTTTCTGTTCTCCCTCCCGCCTGGGACTAACCACATTTCGGAAGATATCCCAGTGTTCTGGGTTTGTGTATCTAGTGTCTCAACCAGAGAAAGGGTTCTGCTTCCACCAGAGGGAGCCACTTTGTCTAAAACCATTCACCAACTGTGGCATTTCAAAGCCTTTCAGACCATTCCCATTGGCCCCATTTAATCGGCCTGATTTGTAATTTTTCTCGAAAATTAAGATGATTTCAAATGATGCTTTATTGTGAGTGTGATTTGGGGTTTGAACTGTGAAAATAAGAGACTTTGTCAAAAAGAGACTAATGGAATCCAACTTCATGAATGTCAAATTTATTGGGAAGGAACGTAGCACTAATGCAAGCACGGACTTAACGTGAGACCAAAATACACTTTTTTCCTCCCTACACTGAGGATACTTATGGGCATGGGAATAAAGTTTAGAGAAAAGACTCAAGAAGGAAAGTCACTGTTCTAAGTGTAAGTGTACCTGATATATAGGGGCATAGAGAATATTAGCTTATGCATTTTCTTTTTTTCTCTCTCTCTTTTTATTATAAAGATGTGGGGTACAATTCACGGTTAGGTATACAAATTTTGATTATGTAGGTACCCTTGTTGATGAGGTGTGCCCCTCCCTCCCCTGGCAGTTTCCCTCAACTGCCAATCCCACTCCCCTCCCCGACAGTCTCCCACTACTGCCAATTCCTTTCTTCTCGTATTATAATAATTGTTCAAGGTCTACTTATGAGTGAAAACATATGGCACTCTGTTCTTTGTTTCTGTGATAGATCACTGAGTATTATCAACTCTAAATCCATCCAAGTTACTGCAAAGTCCGTCTGTTTGCCCTTCTTTATGGCTGCATAATACTTCATTGTGTATATGCACCACATTTTAAAAATCCAATCCAGCTTCGATGGGCAACATGGTTGGTTCCATGTTTTTGCTATTGTGAATAGAGCAACAAACATACGTGTGCAGGTATCTTTTAGCTTGTGCATTTTCTATAGAAATCTATAGAAACGATATAATCCTGAAAATTAGATAGCATTCCAAGCCATATCCCTTTGTGTTGCCATTCAAAAGTAGCAGCAATACATCCACATATGTAGCTGATTCAATTATACCACAGAAATGCTTTATTTTTCCATAGTGGAGATGAAAGTTATATCCTAATTATGTTCTCATAAATATACTCATTACCTTCTCAACCTTTATTGGAGATTTTCTAAGTTAGGATATAAAGAAATATAAATAAAACAATGTCTCTCAACATAAGAAGTGTATAATTTAATTCTGAGATTATACCTGGAAGTATGTGAAAGGAGTAAGCATAACAAGTCAATAATAATAGCATAAATAGCTAAAATGTATCATTCTAAAACTAAAGAGGATGGACTTGTTTTAGACATTGAGGAGTGTCCACTGAAAATTCTGAGTTTGACATACTTAATATGAAGCCCTTTTTCAGGTAGTGCTTAGCCAACAAACCTCTCTACTTGTGTTTTGAGGCTTCTCTTGCAAAGTTAAAGCAGGTCCACGTCACCTATAGAGGTGTAAGTTTGAGTTTCTGGACTACAGTTTATCTAATGGCTGTTCCAGTGTGTACTGCATCTGATAAAAAAAGTAGTCTGTTTGTGTGTCTGTGGGGGGGGGTGGAGAGGATTGGAGAGGTTAATGCCATTGTGTTTTCTTTTCATAATAACGCATTAGGAAGATAAATCTAAGGGGATCTTAACATAGCAAGCAAGTTAGCTTATTTTAGCTAGTTCTTAACTCTGAAGGTGGTGATGGAAAAGGGAAGAAAATGTGTGTGTGTGTGTGTGTGTGTGTGTGAGAGAGAGAGAGAGAGAGAGAGAGAGAGAGAGAGAGAGAGAGAGAGAGAGAGAGACATATCTATTTAAAATTGATCCAACTTATGAAGTGGGGATGAGAAGGCTAGGAAAGGATACGAAAGTTAGGCATTCATTTAGTTGAATGTTTGGAAGGAGAGAAGTACTGTTCTGTGACTTGAAGCCAGAAAATGGAGCATAACAAAAACCTTTGTCAAAGCAGACTCGTTTTAGAATAAATCTGTTAAAACGGTATCTCTAATATCCTGGAGCTTGCAACAGTATTTTTCCTCTTTTCTGCCCATAGAATATTCCATTTGTCTGCAAAAGGTAAAGTCAGTGCTTGTGTGTTATCTTCTGCAAAAAGTGTGCCACTGTCACCGAGTCAATTGTGGAGTACAGCACTGCACAAGGGTCTTTATGCAAATGGGCCATGCTAATGAATGTCTATATTTAGCCCTTTAAGCTGGAGCCTCTGTCTTCCCTTGCCTCCCCTTCCCTACTCTCCCCTCCCCTCCTCTTCCTTCCATTTCAGCATGGGGTCTTCCGGACAGTGTGAGTTTGGTTGTTAAGACTAATTTTGCAAATGAGACGTGCCATAAACAATATTCCTTGCTCAGTTACTTTGTTCAAGAACACATCTAATGCCTATCCACCAATGTCTAGTCAAGGCTTTAAGTAGTTTCAGAGTAAGTCATGAGTCTTACTGTCTTCTCTGTCTTTTATCTTAAAGAAATTGGAAAAGTTGAAAAAGTAAAATCTTTTATCTAATTTGTTTCTTACAGCTATGCTTATATATTGTATGGAGCTAATTTTATTTGTATGTATGTATTTATTTGTATGTAAGCAGTTTTGCCTTTTGCCAATGAAGAGATTGAAATGCTGCTAAATTATATTATTTCTCCAAGGTCACGTAGTAAGCAAGTGGTAGACCCAGTACAGGAGCCCACATTTTTGAGCTCAGATTGAACGCTGTGTTCTAACTACCATGCTTCTCCCTCCCCCCGCAACCAACCCCACACTTTGTGAAAGTCTATATGCCACAGATGCATTCAGTCTCCACCCAGGAAGTGTGCATAAGGAGTACTACCTCCCACATCTCATGGGGTTGAAAAACAAGAGTGAGCAGAAGAACCTGCATTGGACCTAAAACTGGAATAGTTGAAGATTCTTAACTAAGGGCCTTCGCCTTACACTTGGCATGGGAATGGCTACCTTTTAATTTCCTGTCATTGAGAAGGTTTGGGTTAAAAATCAAGTGAAGGAAAATACAACTTAGAAATAATATTACTCAGCTAAGCCGTTTGAAGGCTTGTGGCTTTTCCTTGCAAGCAATTTACCTTATTCAAATAGCATATGATGAATTATATGGGAATAGGTGGTATGATGTTTATAGCTATGTTATTTTATGTTCCTTTCTCTGGAGACCAGAGAAAATGAGAAAAGTTTCAAACACTGATTTTATTAAAATACTCTGAAAGTGTGCTGAGCATCCTTTACAATGTTTTGAGCCAGTGACAAACAAGTGTGATATCATCTGTCTTATTTTTTTTTTTTTTTTGAGTTGGAGTCTAACTCTGCCGCCCAGACTGGAGTGCAGTGGCACACTCACGGCCACCACAGCCACGACCTGCTGGGCTCAGGCAATCCTTCTGCCTCAGCCTTCCAAGTAGCTGGAACTACAGGCGCACGCTACCATCCCCAGCTTATTTTTTGATTTATTGCAGAGACGAGGTCTCACCAAATAGCCCAGGCTGGTGTTGAACCTGTGAGCTCAGGCAATCCTCTTGCCTCAGCCTCCCAAAATGCTGGGATTACAGACTTGAGCCACCATGCCTGCCCCTTTTTATCTTTAATCTTAGCTAGTGTTATTTAACTCAGATGTCTAGGTGTATGCATGCATGTGTGTATGGGAATGGGACATTTTGGATTCTTAGTCTTATTACGACCAGAAGTGTTTTTGGCTTGGAGAAAGCCAAACTTGGAAGGAAATCAGTTTGCAAAAAATTATTTAAGTGTCTAACCAATCTACTTGGATAGAAACGTTAAGAAAACTTTGCATATTATAGAGCATCCAAAAAGTTGCTGACTACCTTAGTTATTCCCAAAGTTTCCATTACATTAACACAGAATCGTAATTCTGGAAGAAATCCATAAAGGTCAGCAGGTTTTTCTTTGTTTTTCTTCAGGTAGACACCAAAGCAAATAGACTGCCATAGTCACTGGCTTGTTATTACACAGGTATTTATGAGCAAAGAGGTCTTTTGGAAGGAGGGTTGGAAACACAGAGCGTCTTTTCAGAAACAACAGAAAGGATGTTACCTTTTTCGTGAAATTCCCTCTCATTCCAATTCATAATAAGCCCTCTCTTCTGAACCCCTGTCAGACATAAAGACAATACTTCACAATATAGGACCCATAATCTGTCTCTCAGTGCTCAGAAGTTTTTAAATAAATGTGAATTGTGTCTAACTAAATTGTGTTTTCCTTTTATTCTCATCTCTGTCATAAGATACAGGATGAAAGTTCAATAATTGTTTTTTTAGTTTAGCTTGTTTCCAAACTGATCAACAAATTATCAGTGAAAGTTTTCATTTCTCTTTCCTCTTCTGTCTTATTTGTCATTTTTTCTAGGAAACATTCTTTAAGTTAAAATAATGAATTGTGATAAATATGTAACTTCTCTGAGATAAGTGTTACAAAATGAATTCCATCTTACACTTTTCTGTTTTATGAGTTAGAGGTCAAGGATATTTTTTTAAAGTTTTGATGGCAAGTATTAAGTGCCTGGATCCAGCAGAGTTTATATCTATTGCAATGTGATGACAGGATTCGAGTCATCATTCTCAATGATAAGACATAACAGTGACCTGGTTAATATGTAGATACTTATGCATGATGCGAATAATTCAGTATCAAGGAGATATCAAAGTAATTCTGTTTTGTTATAATTTTAATGATACTTTCTCCCAATTTACCCTGTAAGACAAACTTAATACGGACATATTGGTTACACTGGTGAAACCAGCCTTCAGTACTTCAGGGCCTTCAAATCTGTCAGAGTTTTATATAAAATAAAATACTTATATTATTATAGATATTTGTTTTCTTTATTTGTATTTACTTTATTCCAAATAGGATGAAATCTGGCTTACAAAAGCATATACAGCATAACATACATAACGTACAGCACAATACACAACACAGGAATAATGATACATCCAGGGATAAAAGCAATAACCAAAGTCCTGCACTTTACCAGAGTTGAGTTAACAGAAAATGCCAAGTATTTTAGCAGCCCAGTCAAAAAGGAAAACAGTTATGTACAGAATTCAGAATCCCTAAGACGAAAACATTAGGTTTCTCTGCAGTGTGGCAATTCTTAATCCCTTTTTTATTTTTTTTTTTTTTTTTTTGAGTCAGAGTCTCACTCTCTTGCCCAAGCTGGAGTGCAGTGGCATGCTTGCGGCCACCCCAGCGTCGACCTGCTGGGTTCAGGTGATCCTTCCACCTGAGTCTTAATGCTATGACTTAGAATCAGTGTTGCTTATTCATTCCCAGGAAGAAAATGCTGTGTGGTGATGTGAAGCCACATTCTTACAACCCCATCAATAAATAAAATACCTTCCTTGCTTACTTCAGGCACAAGATACATTCTGGGAACTTCAGAGAAACAAAGGGCTACATTTGCTTTAGGCCAGGGTTCTCAATGCTGCAGGCACATTAGAATCACCTGTGAACTCTGACCTGGGTCTCCAATTAAATCAAACTCTCTGGATGAAAGTCAGGGACCTTGCTAGTAACTCCTCTGGGACTCCAGTATGCCCCAGGCTGAGCCCCTCTGCTTTCTCCAGACGTGGACTTCTTGCTAATGAGCACATGCAAGAAGTGAGTTCATGTCCCCTCACAAATATCTGAAGTACAGACATTATTTGCCGCTCATCATGGGAAAACAAAATCAAACAAAACTCATGGGCTTTTGAGTCAGGGATTCATCTCCTTTTAGGAGTTAGCTTATTTACAAACATGTGCTACACCGCTTTAGTACACCTTCCCAGAGGTAATTAGCTTTGTGGAATAATAGTTTTATCATCATAATCTTACTTTCCAACCATCTACAGGCATTTTCAGGGGTAAAAGTGACTTTTTATTTATACGAGAGGCCTTTGATTTTTTTTCTATTTCCTAATAGCTAATGGGTAATGGTAAGAGGATCAGTTAAGACTAAGTGGAGACTATCATTTTTAAAAGGGTACACTTAATTTAATAAATAGACTTCACTCTCCCTGTCTCTGTGGTAACTGTCCAGTAAGATGCACGGGCCCACTTTTTACAGAAGGAGTCATAAGCCTCCCTCAGTTTCACTCGTTCTATACACTCCACAATACATTATTTGCTCTCTAAAATGAATTGGCTTGCCATGCTTTTGGGAACTGGGATGCTTTGCTCCTCAGGGTAAGAAAGTCTTGGGTTACCTCCAGACTCATTTCTAATGTTGGTGAAAAGGGAATCTGCCAGAGAGTCAGGAAGCTGGGATCTGCTGAACACAGGATACACAGTCTTAAAATGACTATAAGTGCTGGATACCTGATACTGGAAGATTTTTTAAGCACACAAAAGCCCATGTGTTTGTTTTAGTTCCACTAATGGGTAGTGGTAAGAGGATCAGTTAAGACTAAGTGGAGACAGTCTTAAAAAAAGGGTACCTTTAATTTAATAAATAGACTTCACTCTCCCTCACCCGTTTTTCAGTGGAATAAAATAGTGTTGCTCCTGTCTGAGACAGAATGGAGTGAAGTAAAATTTTCAACTCAACTATTTCAGGGAGAGTAACAACGCAATAAGAATCTGTTGGCAAAATATACAAAAACAGATACCAGTACTAGGTTCTCTTGGGAACTGGCACATAGAGCATTGGGTGAGACTTCTTAGGCCACTAAGAAACAAAGCCCAGTCAAAGTTTTTGGACTTTTAAAGGTGTTAAAACTAAAAAAATAAAATAAAATAAAATAAATTGAGTCTTTTTCTTCCTTCAATTTCAACTGAACACAATGTTATCTTGTGTAAGTTTTTCACGTACTGAGTTATAACCCAACCCATAAAGTCTACAGATAATATTTTTGCTAAAACAGGAAAAAAGTGATAAAATATTACTTTGTTAGTTTTGAACATTCTTAGCAGTCAGTGATTATGCACTTAATTATGCTGAACACTCCAAGCTCATTTGGTCATGTGCCAATTTTAAATCAAATTTTGACTTCCTCAAAAAGTGAATGTTTTACTCTTAGTATGACTGGTTCACATAACAGAAAGTGTTTCATTTCTGGCATATGCTATATATGTCTGACTCTTGTTGTATAGTTTACGCTTTGAGACTTACTTTTTTTCAGTGAAATGCAGTTATTTTGACATTAGGCATCATAGACACAGTTTCCAGGAGCCAAACATTTGTCATAGAATATGTTCCTTAAGCATGTCTTGTAGGCAGTGCTGTCAAAAAATATAGCAAAATGTAATTTTCTCTAAGTCAACATTATGCTAACATTGACATTAATCACCACATAAATACAAATAGGTGATGGACAGGACACTCATACTGAGCCAGGTTCATGTCTGCCTTCAATGGGCAGGATAAACCTTCCACACCAGAGCAAGGCTCCATGCACTAACCAGAGTCCTGCCCTGAGTCCTGGTGGTCCAGTACCTAGACTCAGGAATTATGTGAACTTAACATCAAATCCTGCCTCCTCCACTGACTTGTCTTAGGGCTCCTGGTAAGTCACTTTGTGATCCCCAACTTTATTTTCCTAACTTGTAAAATGAAGATAAGAGTGACACTCCTCTGTGTTATAAAGAGGATTCAATGATAGATGAGTGAATGCTCAAAAGGCATCAGCTATTATTATTTTCCCCACTTGTTCATATCTTAGCAGTTGGAAAAGGAATAACTGGATGCCAGGGGGGTCCTCAAACTCTTGTTCCTGTACGTTTGATCTGGAAGAAAAGGAGGTGGATTCAGCCCTACTTATTTCTTGCCTTCCTTGATTGTGAGTCTTTGTTATCCTTGGCTAGAAGGGCCTCCGTCAATGTTTTCCTCTCTGCCATCTGACTCACCCAAAATACTCCATTCCTCAGACCTATTTGATGCTTGGTGTGGGTTACTTAAAGAGGCAAGGTTCTTAGATATATAATTTCATTTAGGGAGAGTAGTTTGAAAGCATATTCTCTCTCTAGATAATTTGAGTGTGTATACATATTTACACACATACAAGTCCATAGAGAGTAACATGGCAAGTATCTTCCAATTTAAAATTGGAAGATACTTGCCTTGTTACTTAGAACATACTGCCTTTTTGAAAGGCACAAACTCATCCTTTGTATTTCAAAATCTTCCCGAGGTATTTGTGTTTGTCCCTTGTGCTCTTAAGTCCAGGGTAGCTAGAATTCCCACCTTCTTCCATAGTCAACCAGAGTGGCTGAAATATTTACACTTGTTCAAGAGCGGTCCAGGAATAGCTCCATATTCTACGAGAGCAAGAACCGTAATTCAGCAAGTCTTTATTCCCAGGTGAGGTAAGGGTATAATGGAGAGATGCTATTACCTTCTGTCTGCAGACATGGAAATGAATGACCAGGGGTGGCGTAAATGTCACTTATTCCTTTGCAGAAACCTCTATGGCCTAGTTAAGAGATCACTGAGCTTCAATTGTTCCAAATGTGGTCCTCTGTCCTGTAAGTCATACTGCAGACCTGAGAACTGATGTCAGAACTTAAGACTTTCTGCTGCTGTATTCATTTAGGTGTTTAATTCCTGCCATTCACAGAAGCACTTCATTTCATAAGTTTGTTGCTCAAATTAAATAAAATAATTGGGCCCAAGCACAGGCCTTGACACATGGTGGGTCCTCAAATATGTTAGCACTCACCATCACTACTGTTTTTATTACCATCATCCTTGGAATCAGCTGTAAATATCTGTGTCTGTGCATGCACGTGTATGCAAAAGCTGGGAGACAGAGAGACTTTTATATCTTGGAAATGTGATAGTGAGGATAAAGGGTTGGGCTGGTATTCAGCTGGCATGCACTTATGCAGGCAAGTGGATTGTAAGTTATTAAAATGCACCCAGTAGATTAAGAAATGGTCAGTCCCCTGAGCTTTCCAACGCCCCACACCCCATGTCCCACACCACAATATCCCAGTTTTCAACTTCTCCCCCCAAAACTATGAAATCAGCTTACAATATAGAAACCAAAGGGTTGCATCTGGCTCATTCAGAATCCTCCAGAATCCTGCCCTGTGATGCCACTGGCATTAGCTCTGAGTAGTTGGTGTCTATGTAAGACTGGTGGTTAAATATCTTGAATGTTACTCCTGGGTAAATTATAAAAATATAAAAAGAATACAATTGGAATATTGCCTCTGTGAAGATTATTAAAATATCAAAATAGTGTAAGTTCTAATGTTATAAAATATAGCTATTTTTAATAAATTACTACGCCAAAATAAAAACTTTCTAGCAATATTCATCAACTGTTTTTTTATGAGGTAAAGTGTAAGAGTTAAGTCTGGAGTATAATTTTAAAAGTTACAATATAGGAAATGTGTTTTCTGGAGACAAAAATGTAAGCTTACACAAGGTCCTGATGGACTCATGAGAAATAAAATTACAAAAGCAAGATTTCATTGCAATAAAGTAGTGTCCTTGAGATTGCTTCTCAAATCTTGCTAAAAGCATAAATGCATTTTGTGGAGTGACCAGAACCCAAGCTAATAAAAAATGTGACTATTAAGTGAAATACTTTTTACCCAGATGCTTATTTTGGTAGCTATACTTTACCCTCTCAAATCAAGGAGTGCTCTTGGATATGCCCAGCTCTGGACTAGATCTTGCCAGGAATCCAAGAGTGGGCAGCTCCATTCCCCCAGGAGGTCTAGGTCCTCATCACATCCTACTTTGAAGGGCCAGGGTTTCTAGCTCTTCGCTGGAACAGAGGCCAAGCTGACATTGTGTTTGGCTTTCAGAAACCGGGACAAAAGTAACACTTGATGGAGAAATCAGGTGAATAAATGCTAGAACTTTCTAACTGGTTCTTCTAATAACCACTGCAAGGTCATCTGATCTTGATCAAGTCACCCTGTTTGGCCTCAGTTTTCTTATCACTAAAGTGAGGGGTTTGGACTTGGCGAGTACTAGGAATCTTTCCAGATAATGTATGAAATGAGATCCCAAAATAAAGGAAGTTTTATAGAGAATAATAAAAGGCAGTCCTGTCTTGTCATGATTCCTGGATAGCTTTTCTTTCTCATTGTGGCATTTTTGAAATTATAAAACACCTTATAATTGACGAATATATTATATTATAGTGGTCAATTCCATCGAAGCTGTGAATGTGGTCTTGAGTAGTAGGTATTTATTCAAACACCTGACCACTTAGTTGAATTTATTTACATTAATAGCAGTACAAGGGGTTGGTTTTTTGGCTGAAATGTGGTTCACATTTTGTCATTCAAAAGTCTTCAAGAAGATCACAGTATGAGAAGCTTTGAAATTGAAATAGGTGTATGCAGAACATTGTCTTTTATATTATTTAAAGGGAGTAAAAGTTACTAAATTTTTCAGAAGAGATAAAAATATTTTCAAGCTAGTTAAGATTGTCCAGTTCATAGAGCTTTCAGTCTGGAGGGCTGAAGACAGATGATAAAAAAGGAACGTGGTCATGGTAGAATTACAAGTTGGGCTGGGTGCTGTGGAGACAACAAAGGGGGTGGTTATAGAGAACAGGTGACGGAGGGCTCCACCATCTGAGGGGTCAGCTAAGTCTCTCTGAAGAAGGAAGAAGAACAGCCAAGTGAAGAAGACCGTATGTATTGGGGGGGGGTTCCTCAAGGCAGAGAAAACAGTAAGTACAAAGGCCTGAGTCATAAAAAAAGGTTGGCTCGTCAGGGACAGATGGAGGGCACAATATCCTGAGCAGATAGAGGAGAGAGAGAGAGAGACGGAGAGGTCAGGTCTGACAGGGAGGTGACTCCTTGAAGACAGTAGCAAAGTTTTGCCTTTATTGGAGGTGCAGTGGAAAACCATTAAAAGGCTTTGAGCAGAAGAATGGCATGATCTGATTTGATTGTTTAAAAGATGCAGAGGGGAGATGGGTAGAGAAACTGCAGAAATGGGGCAGGGACGAGGACCAATGTAGGGCATGCTTTCAACATCTCCTTTGGTGGAAAACCCAATGAGACTTGCATATGGATTTGATATGGAATGTGGTGGGGGGATTGGAGGAATATGGGAAAGCGCTAGAGCAACTGGCTGATGGTGGTGCACATTTGCTGAAATGGGGCTGGAGCAGGTTGATGATAAATAAACAAAAACAAAAACAAAAAAACAGAGCCTAACGTACTCTGAGTTGGCTCAAACAGATGAGGCTGTCATACGAGCCCAATTCGGATACATTCTTAAATTGAATATGAAGACGGCCTAGATCAAATTTTCACTGTGATTGTGAAAAATTAGTTTATTTTCCAATTAATGTGATGCTCTTTTGAGTTAACAAAATGTGTGCAGCTAACATAATGTTCCCCCAATTCTTATTTGAGTAATTAATGGTGCAGTTTGCAGTTGATAGTGTTTTAGATGCAAGATAAAATGTTATACACCTTTCTATTTAAATATTTTTCAACTCTATTTCCTATGACACCAATTGTATATTTTAGCACAGGGGAAATTGATGAATATTTGCTGAAGAAGTGAACCAGTAGGCGTACCGGTTCAGACAGCATACCACACCCAAGACAGACCAAAACTAATGAACTGCTCAGCTCTGAGGCCAATTCTGGGTGATCATGCATTTTTCAGAACTGATCAGACTGACTATTTATTCTCCTTCCAGAATATGTGAGAATCTATCTGAGGAAACACATATCTTTAAAGCTGTAGAGTTTTACTGTTCCCAATTCAACTGAGTCATGCATTGTCATGTCAATGTTCAGGTAAAGTTCAGGAGGAGTGTCGATGATCATACATGTCCAATAAACCATCAGAAAGAACATGATGTTCCTTTCTGGCATATAAGATAGCTGTGCACAGAGAAGTCTAACTTTTTCACTGGCATTTGATACTGAAAGGAGAATACCAGTGCCACTGCAGGTAAATCTGAATGTGAGCATCTAAATCTATCAATATAAGTAACTACTGCTTGTCCGGCTGTGACAGCACTCAGACTAACTGGAGGACACCCTTATTAATCATGAATAGCAAGTCTTTCTGTTCTGTGGGATCATTCAGAGAAACCATTTATGAAGAATTTATAAAAAAAAAAAAAAAACCTGCTCTGGTAAAAACTCTCTTAGAATATTTAATGCTTATTTTTCAGTCTGCTTTGCTGTTAAAAACAAAACAAAACACAAAACTCTCAAATGGAAAAACCACTTACCAAGTCATAAACTGAAATTTCAATATTGAACTGAAACTCTAAATGATATATCAAGATCAGCATGAGTCCTGCAGTTACAAGGAGTGGCTATTTTCAGTTAACGCTAATGATTTTTACATTTATTTGTACAGCGTAAATGTGAAAGAAGACCCCAAATGGAATTTAAACCTCACCGAACTCCCATTTGTCCATCAACCAATTACCTAAGATAGATATTTAAATTAAATTTTCTCCAGTTTAAAAAAAAAAGAAAGAAAACCGTAGAAATAAAATGTGAAGTTGAAGACTATTCCAGATGACTTTGAGGTATGCCTCTCATGTGAAGCCTATATAATCTTGAAAATTAAATTTTGAGTGCTTGTATTTCCTGTTCTGCTGACAATATGATTCCTTTTTTTTAACCTCTTGCACCTTATTTCCAGAGCCCCCCAGCATGTACCCTTTGCTCTGACCAGACAGTCCCTGCATTATTTCACTGTTTGATTGATTGACACAGTCCTTCATTTATTCATACTTACACACATTCAACAGAGCCCAGGCTTACCTAGGCTGGAGTTCAGAGCTCAGAGGTCACAGTTTGCTCATTCTGTGCCTTCATTTTAAATGCTGTCCACTTTCCTTCAAGTTTTGCCCTCACTCTGGAGTCTGGTCAGATTCCATCTCCAACCACCTTGAATTCTGGCACCCTCCCCTACCTTGTCTAAATCACTCTCTGTCTTCTAAGTGCGGTTGAGTGTATACTCATTCTTACACAGTTTAGCAATTGCCTGCCCTGTGATGTTTCATATAGATCGGCTTAAAAAATGCTATCGGGCAGAGCCTTGTCTAATACACATAAATCATGCACCAAACTCAGGAGAGAGCTCACATCAGTTCAAGTGCTGTCATAGTTATTTATTGGAAATTCAGGGGTTTCTTTCCCCCCCCTCTCTTTTGTCCTTCTGTGTGTCTCAGTCCCACACACATGCCTCTTTTTTGCTCTTTCGAT
Source organism: Tarsius wallacei (assembly GCA_963574415.1). NCBI lineage: Eukaryota > Metazoa > Chordata > Mammalia > Primates > Tarsiidae > Tarsius > Tarsius wallacei. The sequence goes on along the minus strand of CAUYQG010028357.1, from coordinate 26,063 downwards.
CTGGGAGCTGAAAATTCAAAAATAAATGCAATCTGGTCTGTGTTCTAAACCATTTACAAGTTAGGTGGGGAGGCATTATTAACAGGCATTTTGCATAGTGTGTAAGCAAAGCAATAGCATTTTGAGGAAGATGCTGGGGGAAGCAGCTGGGCATTTGGGCCCTTAGGGAATTTAGGGGAAAGATAAGGGTGGTTCACAGGGGGTGGTAGAAGGGGCTTCAGGAGAGCTTTCTGGACTGAGGGAGCCTCCCGGGAAGGTGTATGATAATTTGGTATATGTAGGTCAGTCCACAGTGCCAACAGCACTGAGAACATAATGCATCTGCATCAGCACCTGGTCCTCAGTTTTCTTTCATTGCTTCCCAGAAAATGTAAGACGAGGAATCCTAGAGGCTAGAGAGGTGGATAGGATCAGAGGGCAGATTGTGCCCGAAAAGCCTGGATCTATGTGGGGCACTAGGAAGCCACAGAAGGGTCTCAGCAAGGGAGCAGAATTGCTAACTCTGTTTGTGGATGAGTCTGAGGTAGGGCTGGAGGCAGAGAGCTGCAGAGACACATTGTTTACATCCTAGTACACTTTGTATTTGTTTAGTTGTAGAGCAGACTCTAAATGCAACCACAGTTTCAATATATTAACAAAAATAAGAATAATGTGTGAAAAAAAATAGTGAAGGCCGTCACCCAGAACGGCTTCTGATGGACCTCCACCCCTCGTTTCTTTGCTGGCCTTGAATGCTGACAGTGACCTCAGGTGCAACTTAAATGCACATTCATAGACTTGTGGTCCTGAGTCTCCCCTTGTGAGCAGGCAAAGCAATGCATTTTCTTGATCCTGCCGGTTCACAGGAATTGGAATGGTCAGTGCTTCCTGCTTGTGGCTACTGAGCAGCTTTAAAAGGGGGCTTCGGAAGGCACTTGAGGATTAGGGGGCTAATCCTGAAGATTAGATGATACCTGAAGCTTGATCCTGCTGCTCCCAGAAGAACCCAGAGCTAAGTGTGTGGAGTTCAGCTGAGCTCACGCTTCCGCCCTGGTTGACTCAGCGGGAGTTGGGTAATACGCACATCTGAGCAAGCAAGGTCTTGCACTCAGCTGAAGAGAGGAAATGGTGTGGGGGGCTCTCATTGTCTGGACATTTGTCACCAGAGGCTCTGAGCAACTTCAGGGATGAGGCCTCTTCCTGTGTCTTTGTCCTCCAGGCCTTACTCATTGTATTGGACATTCAGGAAATGTGGGTGTAGAAAACAGAGAGTTTTTTTTAGTCCAGAAGGACACAGTGCACATCTACCCAGAGATGAGAGAGAAGCAGAGTTTCCCGTGTTCTCTTGTCATGATGAAATTGCCAGGACAATGGAATGGGATTGCCAGTGCCTCTGGAGCCCATGGCCTCATTCAGAGTGCACTCTGTACTAACTAGGAAGGACACTCAGGGTCAGGAGACCTGAGGTTCTGTCTCAGCCCTCACCAGGAACTTGCTTTGCATCCCTGAGCAATTCACTTAAACCCTAAACACTTCCTATAAAACAAAGATTATTGATATGTCTTGTTTAGCTAGCATCAGATTTGTGAGGATCAAGAATAACAAGAAACATATACTGATGACTTACTATATAAAAGACAATGTTTCAAGAGTATGTCCATTTTAATTATAACCCCTGAAGTGAGGAGGTTAGTGTGATTTTCATCTCCATTTCATGGATGAGGAAATTGGGTAGAACGTGACTCTGAAGTGAACGAGCTGAGAGATAAATGCAGGCCATGTGTCCCCAGAGCCTGCGTACCTAATCACTGCACTTCTGCCCCTCAAGGGAACCAACATCTACAGAAATGCTTCCATGGAAAATGCAGTTTCCTCTCGGGCAGTGGGTGTGTTCTAGATTCAACGTAGGCAAAAATTGCATATTACAAATATTACTAAAAATAATCCTTAAATAGACCTTAAATCTTTTTCTCCCCTCCTCCCTTTCCTTCTTTTTTATAGCCAAGTACAGATCTAGTAAATTTTTGTTTGTTTGTTTTTGTTTTTTTGAGTCGCCCAGGCTGGAGTGCAGTGGCACACTCATGGCCACCCCAGTGTTGACCTGCTGGGCTTCAGTGATCCTTCCACCTTGGCCTTCCAAGTAGCTGAAACTACAGGTGTGTGCAACTATGCCTGGCTAATTTTTATTTATTTATTGTAGAGACAGGTCTGGCCAAGTTGCCTGGGCTGGTCTCGAACCCTCAGGCTCAGGCAATCCTCTTGCCTCGGCCTCCCAAAGTGCTGGGATTACAGGCTGAGCCATCAAGCCGGCCAAATTTACGTAATCAAATAGTGCTTTGCACTACAAAAGTCTAGTGTTCTACTCTTGTACGATCTCTATTTTCTATGGTCGTTATGGACTGAATCGTGTACCTCCCTAAATTCATATGTTGATATGCCGATGCCCTAACCCCTAATGTGATTGCATTTGGAGGTAAAGTCTTTTAAAGAGATAGTTAAGATTATCTGAGGCCACGAGGGCAAGGCCTAATCAAACAGGACCGGGGTCCTGTTAGAAGAAGAAGATACTAGGGATGTGTGCACACAGAGGAGAGAACACAAAAGAACGCAGCGAAGTCAAGAAGAGAGCATCAGGGAAAATCACCATGCTGGCACCTTGATCATGGACTTCCAGCCTCCTGAACTACAAGACAATCAATGTTTGTCAAAGACACTTGGTCTGTGGTACTTTGTTTGGTAGCCTGAGCAGACAGATACAGTGGGAACACGTCTTGTGCACTGCCTTGATCTTTACTGACTTTAATTCAAGTGTGAGTTTTTTCAAGTGTTCATTTATTTATTTTTTTCTCAGAATAAGAAAAGGCCAGGCCTGAACAGCGAGGGTGCTGTGCTGCTGTGTCTGGATGTACGTGAGAAGGTGCCATGTTTCTCGAGAATGTGGCCTCTGTCCATCCTACTCTTTATGCTGTGCCTGTGTGTTTAAGTGAGCACTAGCAGGAACAGACGATTTAAGGCAGTCTGTGAGAAGCAAAGCCTCCTGGAAACCCTTGGTTTTCATTCACAACAGTGTACATGCCCCTTCTCAAGGACGCACAGTGGAGACTGAAAACTACTGGAGGTCAAAGTATTAGGGTCCACTCAGAAACTCAACTCACATTTCGAACACAACCACCAACAAAGACGCAGGCTGAGCCCTTGTGGTAGGGAAGAAGAGGGAAGGAAACATTCTTTCAGAAACACACAGATTGCACAGATTACAAACTATACAATGCTTTTGTTGAAGGGAGGAAAGAAGTGTTTTCTCCCAAAGGGAGGATAATAGGAAACAGGAGATGAGATCACACCGATATTGAATCCATTAAAAACTAGCTTGGGAGTTCTTTCCAGGGAATTAGCCATCTCCTTGACACCTGTGACCTGTTGAATTGGGTTGTGATTTTGAACTGATGGAGACGGTACCATTCAGGGAACAGGTGGAGAGGATGAGAGGTTCTTTCATTATAAACTGGAAGATAATTGTAGTACAGCCTTGTGAGACCCCCGGAGAAGTTTAGATTTGTCTTCCTAGCTCCAGACAAGCTATGGTAGCCCCCAAAGTATTAGTGCCTTTCTGCTGAGCAAGAATGTCAACTTCAGGTAGTGAAACAGTTTTTAATTCCTGTCTGCTTTCCTTACCTTTCATCTCCTGCTGTTTTAAAAGTTTATTTCAGGTTTGTTTATATCTTTAGTTTTTCAGCTTGAAAAATAGCAAGAGCCGGGCTCGGTGGCTCAGCCTGTAATCCGCGCTTTGGGAGGCTGAGGTGAATGAATTGCCTGAGCCCGCAGGTTTGCGACCTGCCTGGGCAACTTGGTGAGACCTCATCTCTACAATAAATCAAAAAATCAGCCGGGCGTGGTAGCGCGCACCTGTAATTCCGGCTACTTGGAAGGCTGAGGCTGAGGCGGAAGGATCGCCAGAGCCCAGCAGGTCAAGGCTGCGGTGGCTGGGAGCGGCCGCTGCACTCCAGTCTGAGTGACAGAGTGAGACTCCAACTCCAAAAAAAAAAAAGAAAAGAAAAATAGCAAGAAATAACTTGAAGTGTAAAATATAAGAGCACAGTAGAGAGTAATAACTTTCTTATAAAACAATTCATTTTAAGTATTCTGAGAGGTGCCTATGAGGCCTCAGATTTCCAGAAAGGATTATACTACTGAGACCAGTTCATTGTTTAAAAAGAAAGCGATCGGCCAGGTTCAGTGACTCAAGCCTTTAATTCTAGCACTTTGGGAGGAAAAGGTGAGTGGATTGTCTGAACCCGTGGTTTGAGACAGCCTGAGGGCAACTTGGTGAGACTTCATCTCTACAATAAAACTAAAAAAATCAGCCGGGCGTGGTAGCGCACGCCTGTAGTTCCAGCTACTTGGAAGGCTGAGGCGGAAGGATCGCCGGAGCCCAGCAGGTCGAGGCTGCGGTGGCAGGGAGCGGCCGCTGCACTCCAGTCTGGGTGACAGAGTGAGACTCCAACTCAAAAAAAAAAAAAAAAAAAGAAAGCAATCTGCTTTACTCAGTCCACCAATTAAAACATCAGTCTCATTCAAAAACTCCCTCATAGTAACATCCAGAATAATATTTGAGCACATATCTGAGCACTGGCCCAATCAAGCTGGCACACAAAATTTACCAACACAACGCTCTAAAGTTATACATATTTACATTTAAAAGAATGCTATGAAGAGTTTTATGCCAAAAATGTAAAAACTTTGACATCATGAACAATTTACTGAAAGGTAAAAATCAACAGCACTCAAACATGATTAGAAAGACTGAATTATCTTCAACTATTGACAAAATTGAAGATGTAAAATTTTCTACAAATAAAATACTGTTGGCAGATGGTTTTAAAGTGATCTTTTTTGGCAACCCCTTTGGGTCCTCTCCCACTATGGGAGCTTTTCTGTCCTCTCAATAAATTCTGCTTTCTCACATAAAATAAAAAGTAAGGTGATCTTTTACAAAACTTTTGAAAAATAGATGATTTCTGTCTTATCATATCTTTATTCAAAAAGTTTCATTTATTTCAAAAGCTGTGTCCTTATTCAGCCAATCTCATCCTATGTGACTTTTTTTGTTGCTGTTTTCCCAGATGAAAAAGTCTTCAAAGGGAAACATTTTGTCCATGTGGAAGAGGTGAAACAAAAAAAACAGAAGAAGAACTAAAAGGCATCAAAATTGATGACTTCAAAAACTGTTTTGAGTAGTGGAAAAAGTGGCTTTAGGTGTATTGCATCAGATGGAAAGTGCTTTGAAGATGACAGAAGTTTAAACATGTAAGAATCAATGCACAATTTTTTATAAAATCTGGGTTTTCAGGTCCACCTCATATATAAAAAGCATATGGAAGGAAAATTATTCGCCTCCACTTTTAATGGATGAAGAACTAGAAGCTTAATGAATTGTTCACAGTCTTACATATAATCAGTTTCAGACTTAATATTTGAACTGATGCTTATTCTGTGTCATAACAAATTTACCTAGAGGTTTTTTTTCCTTATTTTCTGACATATACACTCAAGAGTTTTCCAAAGAAGAGCTGTTTATTCATAAAGTTTTAGTAATAATAACTTTATTGAATATAAACAACTGCTGCTCCGATAATTAGTTTTCATGTGAAGCTATTTCTTGAACTTTTGTGTAAGTTCTATAAAACTATTCGAAGACCTGTTACTTATAGCAGAGACAGCTAATTGTTCCCTATTCTTGCTTTCTTTTCCATTATAAATTTATTTGATTTAACTTAGTTTTCTGAGAAGCAGATCACAAGATTGAATTATTTGTTCAGTAAAATTATTGGGGGGGAAAAGCCCATCAAGCATAAAGGGGAGAAGGATCATGAGTAGGTAGAGAGAGCCTTCAACTGGGAATTCATGTCAACCATCTAGAAAATAAGAGAGAAAAGGGAGAGCGCCAGACCTCAGTTCAGTTGAAAAGAATTTAAAAAAATAAAATCAAAAAACCCCCAAAAAACTAGAGTGCCATATCAGGCTGTTTATTAGAGAAATTGTTGGCATTGTGGGCAGGAATGGCCTGGCTCTCAAAGTTTCTCAGTGCTAAGTCATTAGCTAGAAACAACCTGGGAGGTACAAAGTCTCAGTATGAACACTTCAGGGGTTTCTAAATATGAGGGCAGCTGGAGACCATTAGTTAACTATTTTTATTTCTTGAGGCAAAATCTGAGTTGTGCATCCTCAAGTCTGGTACAACTACCAAGTTTTCTGTGAATCTAGGTATCCTCATATCAAAAAGATTTAACTATTGAAGATGAGGTGAAGTGATGTGTGCAGTTTCTTTCCTTACCTTTCAACCCCTTCCCTCATCTTCAGCTTTCACCACATTTATGTCAGCAAGTGATCTTGAATGATGCTAGGGAGAGTAGAAAAAGAATAGGAGAAGTTTGGTTCACTGCATAACTTCCAGAAATGTTATCACATCAACTCAGTTACAGAAGACAAAGAAATATCCCTATATAGGTTTCTTTACACACAGCTGTATTTCAACTTTAACTAATACGATCATGTTTAGAGATAAACTGTAAAAATTTCCTGAGGCAGCAAAGCTTAGGGTAGATTAGAAAAAGGAATTTAAAAAATAATTTATTCTGTAAAAAAAAAATTGAGATAATACAAATACATTTTAACATTGGTCTGGACATTGCTGTTTTAATGGAAATAAAAAGAAAGTTAAATAGTTTGTCAAGATGAAACCGGGATTTGCTGACATGGTGCGAAGGAAGGAAAATTAATGAAGAGTTCAAGATCTTGAAATTGTTGATTGGGTGAATGATGGATACCATTAAACAAAACAGGAAGCATGAAAATGGATCGGGACTATTGAAAAGAAGATGATGAGTTTAGTTTTTGTTGAATTAGATTGAATTGCTAATGAAACATTTAAACTTGGTTGCCCCATGTAAGGGGAAGATTGAATATGTTCAGCAAGTGAAACAGATTCTTTATGAGCATAATATGTTTTCCTCTAAAAATTTCCTAAACCATTAGAGAAAGTTATGCATATAAAATAAAGTCATAATGCAGTATTTAGAGCTCCCATTTGTAATGGATGATGGTTTTTTGTTTGTTTTGGTTTGGTTTTTCATTTACCACATATGGAAAATATCTTTGGGTAGGGAAATGACATTTTTATGTATTCGGTACATTTTCTAGTTTAACCATTATAAACCAAGTATCAGAGTGAAGGCATGACTTTCTTTTATACTGTATGTATATCTAAGGATGACTAATTCTTTTACATCTCCTTCTCATCTGCTTACCTGTGAGAAATACAAAGAAAATGATAGGTAAGATATAAATTTTATGTTTTCTTCTCTATTCTTATTTTTGACATGATCTATTACGGCACTTCCAAAAAATTAAAAATTAGATTAATTTGCATCGAAAATCATAATATCTTTGACTCAAGTTAATTTTTATCTTGCATTATAAAAATAGTACTCTTACACACATTCTGATTTTATACAGCAGGGTTATGTGACAGTAAACTGCATCGTGATTTTTATTTATGTGTACAAACTTGAAGTTTTCCAATAATTAAAACAATAAATTGAGTATCTGTAATAATTATTTAACCTCTATCATTTTATTTACTGTTATTAAAAAAAGAATCTTTGTGGTTCTAGTTGTTGTGATTTTTACCCTAGGGCAAATACTTAGGTATAGATCCAGCCATATCTTTGGGTGACTTAGTTAGGGATTTCCTGAAACTTCAAGACATATCTTATCATGTTATTCAGACACTGAAATTGCATTATCTCAGATTGTCTGGGATGATCACAATATTTCCAAGTTGTGGCAAGAAATTCATCTTCACCATAAAGTGATCACTTATCTTTCCAAGTTGTTTTATCTCATAGAAAAAGTCCAGAGGGCCTTTATTTATTGTCTTTTCCCAATTCCATTCTTTTTTATTCTCTTTGGCTGGAAGAATGTAGATGATGTTTTGTGCTTGCCCTGTTTATTTTACTATCTGTCACAGAAATAGAGATTTAGGCTGTGTAATTTGATACAAAAGTACAAAGCAAATTAAGTTACAGGATTTCAGAGTGCCTCAACTAATGTTATAACTGTTGTGCACAATTAAGTTCTCCAAAACATACTTAATTATGTAGAAAAAATGAAAATAAAAACAAATAATATAAATCAGAGAGGCTATTTTCCAACCTCATTTTGCTGACTCTTCAATAACAAATCAAAATTATATATTTCCTTAGATCTAAATAAAGGAAGAAAACCAACATTACAAATTGACTTTATTTTTCCATTTTAATATTTCCATGAGATTAGTTTGTGGTAATTTTATTCACAACTTATTGAACAAGTAAAAGTAAAATAAACTTGGGTTAATAAAACATACACATTAGAAGCACTGATTATTTTCTGTACTATAGAAGACATTAAATATTTAAAGAGATATTCAACTTTGGGAAACTTAAATAACTATTGAAAAGCTTTACTTTAGTGTTTATTCAGGATCCAAATATTGCAAGCTATTATGTTAATATATAAGATTAGCACATAGATTTAATATTTTAATATATTTTAGTGTTCCTAATTGCCTTAAATTGTAAAATGGATTAAAGAAATTGTCAAATATTCTTACATTGTAATGAAGTAGCTGCTCATTAAATATTTCTTCTTTATATTTTAAATGGAGCAACCAATAATTTTTTCATTCTTACACACATTTTTATATTTTCAAGCTGTCATTTTTGCTATTAAGCTTATTTGTGCTTGTGAGCATAATATATAATGCACATAGTATGATCTTTACATAAGTATGAAAATAATTAGTTATATATCATATTTAGTACATTTATTGAAGTAAAGTATAAACATTACATGAGATATTTTTAAGAATAATAACTTAAGCATTAAAACAGACATAGTAAAATAATATTTAATTTTTTAATAAATCTTTTTATTTAATGAATTCCAAATTTGTAAATATTTCTTTCATGTTCTTCAGTTATTTAATGATTTATCAAAAGTGTTTTCCCATGTTTATAATGTCAAGTCACATAGGTGTCCTCTGAAACTTTTGAAAGACAAGATACCAGATTTTCCCTAGAGTCTCCAAAAGGAATACCGCCTTGCTGACACTGATTTTAGGCCAATGAGATCCATGTTGGATTTCTGATCTCCAGAATTATAAGTTAATAAATTTGTGCTATTTTAAGCAATATGTATGGTAAATTGTTATGGCAACAAGTAAAAAAAAAATAACCATAAACAATAAACAGAAACAGTCACTTAAAGATGAAATAGAAGAAAGTTCCAAGAGGAGGAATCAAGATACAAAATGCCTTAATATATATATATATACACATAATTTTTGTGCCTATATTTGTATTATATATATATAAAAATACATACAATGTGATATATATAATATACATACAGTATATTGTATGTATATTATATGTATATTTTATATATATATATATGCCTTATTTATATAACTTGGTCTGGTCAAAAAACAGATATTCTCTCTTTTTCTTTGTGGTGAATGTCCTTATGACTTCTCTCTTACAGTGTCAAATATAAACGTCTGACCACTGCCTTGATGTTAGTACGACCTGATTGTTATTTCACTGGGATAAGTGACTTTACTTTTTCTTTTAGTGCCAAGATAATTGACAGTGATATTACGTACAATAACTTTACATTGCAGATTTGGGGCATTAAAAGATGGGAAAGAAAAGGCCGAGGCTCGAAATATGAAGGTGCTGGAAAGACAGATTACAGTTTACAAAGAACCTCCTTTTCCACATCAAGAAATTAGTGTCACCTGACAAGTGATCTACAGCTTGATTTCATAAGGCATGGCTCTGCAACAGTAAAATATATGTTAAAACAGATATATTCAGTTAACCAATGAGCTCTGTAACACTGAGAAACTGTGAGAAGGAGATTATGGCAACAGAGAATATTGAAAGGGACATACTATATTAGGGTGAAAGTGAGAGAGTATGCTAATAGAAGAAACAACTTAAAAATCTGAGACTAAAATATGGGGTGAAGATAGCACAGTAGACTGCTCTTTTGTGTTTTAAACTGTGCAGTATTAATGCTTGATTTAAAAATTATGAAATTCATTAATTTAAAAAACATTTTCAAAAATTCACTTTTCAAATATATTTACTCTAGCTATACTCTACTGCCCAAAAGTAAAACTTCAGAGATCTTTCGTGTACATATATACACTAATTGAACAGCATTATCTTTAAAATTATCTCTGATAGCACCAGTTTTCTGCTTAAGAGCAAAAATGACTTTCTGAGGTTTTTTTTCTTCTATATTTTTTTCTTAGTGTCAGACTTTAGATTTGCTTTCCACTTCTTGCCCTTACATTGGATTACTTGTTTTCTCTTTACTCTTATATTCACATGAGATGTCATTAGATGTTAATGGACATGATCCTGCCAACTAACCTCAGCATAATGACACAACAAAACAAAAAAATCACGTATCTCTTCTGCCCATTCTCTTGACCCAACTGCTGAGAAAAAGTATTTTAAAACTTCCCCATTTGCTTTACAGTTAAAAAAAAGAACTATACTTAGATAATAGAGAAGTAGTAACATTTCACACAGCACAAAATGTTGTTAGAGTTTCAAAATGGTGAATCATTAAGATACATATCTATTTTAAATTATAAAATATACTATAGTTATATCTATAACATCAAGAACATATAAGTGATTGAACTGAAATTAAGCAATTCTAATTTTCTATTTGTCTTTCTGAGGAGTGTTCAAACCCAGGTCTACTCAAGAGTTCTTGGAGGCAATTAGATGACAGGTAAAGAAAGACTCCCCTTGGTGCAATTCAGTGTCACTGGTTTTCCTACTCTGGCAGACCGACCACACAGCATGCTGTTCCACAGCAGGTGGGAGTTTTAATGTTCAGTCAGCTAATGACAATTGTAGACCAGCAACGGCAGCCCCTTGGAGGTATATTTAATGTGAGACAAGCTGTGGTTATAAGACCTGTAATTGTTGTAGGTGAAAGATATAAAAGTCAATTTATAGAGTGAAATCAAAATGAGTTTGAATAATGGGCTGTGGGACTCACACTGAAATGTATTTTCACGTTTCCAATTCTGTTTGTGTTTCTAAACTTTACTTATAATCTTACTCTCTCTATTACACATGTACGTTTATCTATCACTTTTCTTCCAAGGAATTTAGAATGCCATATCATCAATCATCAAAGTAGACTTGGAAGACACAGAAAGTTATTGCCATTTTCCTTTTGCAGATAAAAACGAAAATTGAAGGGGAGACTAAATAATTTTTTTCACCTAGATCACTTCAAAAAGTCACTGGCAAAATAAAAAAGGTTTCAAGGTCTTTTTTGACCCGTATCCACAAGTGTCAGATGGAACCATGGGATAACAACACAAATAGAATTCAAATAAATTGTCAATAAAGTCCAAATTTTTCTTGCTTCTCTGCCAGAAACAAAGAAAAAATCCAGATACTATTTATCAAAGTGTGTCCCTTCCGAGTTTATATGAGTATTTTTTAAAATAGTAGGTGCTATAAGTATATGTTTATGATTTTTACATAATCATACTTTTAACTATTCTCAACCTAAGATTATAGGACAAACAACTAACCCTAAATCTTAGGAGAGACAGATATTTGTTGAGAGAAATAAGATCTCATTATTCATTTTCTTGAGACAAACACTGAAGAACCTAATATAAGCCAGTAAGATAATTAGACTAGAAATGTCTAACGAATTGCCAAAGGCCAAGTGGATTTGACACTCTAGTGCATGGGTGTGGAATTTCCACTCCAAAGATAAAAAGGCACTTGCTCCCCACAGTATTCTGGGGCTTTCTTAGGTGCCTGAGAATCTTGTGAAGGGGTCTGGGAGGAAACTCCTGTGACATGTAGAGGCCCTAGCGAGGGTCTCTCCTGGGAAGAACAATCAGAGATTAATCTCATTCAGTGTGTGCAAATCAGGGCTGATCCCCCAGCATCTTGAGCCCCTGTCATCTCTTGATAAATTGCCGAGACACCATTTGAATCAAACTGACCCAGGGAATAAGAGCCCTGAGAAGCTAGGTCTGCAAAAAGCACATTCAGATCCATAACACTTTCTGACTTGGTCAAATCTAACGGATAGTTGAAAATTATGGAAAACAAAACAGCCAAACTGGCTAAATTCCCTATAACTGCAGAACATCAGATTGTATCCTTAAAAGTCCCATCTGTGTTCATTTTAATCCTTAGGGCACCTCATCATGTGATTACTTAACCAAATGAGCAACAATGACTAACAATGAATGGTATCTTTAAAGTAGCAAAAGTGGTAAGGATCACCTTTTGTCCCTGCAACAAACAACCTAGTGATGTTAACAGAGCACTCTCAAAAGTGCTCTCTCTCAGAAAGTCTTCAGAAGTACCTGCTTACCCTTTGGCACCTTGTCTGTCACCATCTACACCTCCACTCTATCATCTTTCTGAAGTCCTTTAGCCAGATCTGTTTGTTTTTGTTTATGTTTTTTTTTCTCTGTCCCCAGTTCTATCATCTCTTTCTCCTTATTTGCCACTTGTTAAGCATTGTGTGACAGAAAGCACAGTTCCAAAGGACCCTACTCCTGCCACTCTTCTGCCTGCCCTGGTAGCAACCTCTTATTCAGAAGAAGTGAGGGACAAGAGTATGGCCATATCTCTTGTGATTGCGCCATTCTGAAAACAACCTGAGATGGGTAGGAAACCTATGGTAACTATCTATCAACCCTGGTCCAAGGCCAAATCATGGGCCGCAGTTGTTAAAGAATGTTCTGACTCTTATGAAGATCACATTGGCTTTGCCCAAGAGTTTGAACTCACTATTAAAACCTATTACTCAGGTCATTTATCAGTTTGTCCAACTGCTGTTTACAGCTGCTAAAGTTAGAAAAATGACTGGAAAAAAACACAATGGTTTGACCTACCAGGAGATCTTACCTCAGAAGATGCAGTAGGAACTCTGCCTCAGCCAGCTTCCCAACTTCTAGAATTTAGATGCAAAGACACGCAGACACGAGTAGCTTCTTTGTTAAATACGATTCTCTTGTTTTTTCAACACGTTATGGATTGGAATAAAATTCAGCAAGGCTGCCAGAACCAAGATGAGTCCATTTTAGAGCATTTTACCCATCTTGATAAAATGATAAAACAATATTGTAGAATGTCAGCAGACAACTTTTAAAACAATAAAAATGACACATTATAAAACTCATTTCCTAAATGGTTGGGATTATAAACTAGCAAATGTCAAATGTCATATGACTCAACTGAACTGTAGCCAGAACTAATGACCTGGTCAATTTAGCTGACCACTTGTACCATACAATGGTTAAAAAAAAAAAAGTTTCTCAAGTTATGCACTTATGTGCACTTATGATTGCCATAGCTAACCTCTCCAAACTCCCAGGTAACTAACAAAATTAAGTCCACTGGCGCTGAGAGTTATCTCCTGGTTTGCCACTAATGCAAGAAACCAAAGCATTTTAAAAGGAACTGCAGGAAGCTGAAATGGAAACAACAGGATTATAAGGTTAAAGAAAACTAGGTCTTCTCTGAGGAAATAAGTGGTTTTTATCTCCCAGTACTCTGCTTTAGTAAACCCTGTGGGAGAAATTAATAAAATAATAAATAATGAACTCTCAACAGCCTTAATAGGCAAAGGAGTTATTCTCTCAGTTATAAAACCTACCATATTTGATAACCACATTCCTCAGAGTAATAAAAGGTTAACATAGTGGGTGCTCATAATAAACATATCTCTTGCTTTAAATCCATACCTTTGCCCTACCGATTCATTGGATTTTGCTTTCCTTGCAAGGACTATGAATGTGATTCCCTCAGCCAGCCAATTCCATGCATTTTTGATATGCCCCAAAGCCTCTGTTAACCTTCAGAGCTGAGATTTTTCCCAATATTCATAATGCTCATATCTCTTTTTCCTCAAAGGAGGAAATGTTTTTAGAATTCAAACCATGGGATTTGGGAAAACAAACAAACAAAAAACAACTGTACTGATAATACACCACACGTTGGCATTAATGGCTTAAGGAAGCCCTCATACAATTGAGAAAATGAAGGAGAAAACCAAATAAAAGGCAATAAATAAAAATAAACCATTAGGTTCCTTTTAAACTCTCCAGTTTTTCTGTTGACCCCAAAAGTTGAGCAGTTACTTGAAACTGTTTCTTCTCAGGTATGGTTTACCTCAATGATCCCATCTTGCTAATTTATTTTCATAAAACTGAAAGAGATTTATCAAACTTCACTTGCTGGCCCAGTCTCCTGGGTAAAGTTGTTTCCAGATATGGGGAATACGCTAATAGTTATATGATAAGAAATCTACCTGCGGTAATAGGACAGTTTGCTGAAGATACTGTGAAAAGCATCGTAGCACAGCAAAATCTTCTGAACTCTCTGGCTCAAATAGTGTTTGATAATAGAAAAGTTGCTTTAGACTTTCTTCTAGCCAAACAAGGAGAACTCTGTGTGACTACACCACCTGCTGCAATTAGAGCAACAAGATAGATGAAACAGACTCATATTGAAAGAATCTCCAAGCAAGATAAATGGTTACAAGAGGTAAAAACTACCAATCCCCTCAGTAGTCGATTCACTTGACTTAATGAGGGACTAAGAAATGTTTTTAATTCTGCAATTCAATTGCTTGCTATAAGCATAGTCTCCCTATTACTTACCTTACTATCAATTAAATTACTCCTGTTATGTGCAATCAACAGCTAAAAGTCTACTGCTAAATCCATAATTATGGTAGTACAACACATAGAACAGACAGAATGAACCTATAGGCCCAGCTACAGTTAAACTACATACTACTGTAGTGTCTAACTATTCTCAGACCTAGATTAATTTTATTATCACTAGCCTCTTTCCCTCCAACATGGGACATGACTTCCTGGGAACAAGCTTTCCCAACACAAAGGAACCAAAAGGACATTTAAATCCTATCATGTATGTTTTGTAAATATAAATGTTGATCAAAAGGAGAAATGTAAAAATAAACACAGGCTTCTAAATTTCTGTTCTGGCCCAGAATGTGTATATGTGTAAAATTAATATGTCAGTTAGAGATAAATGTCACAGTCTCTCATGATAGACATGTTTTAACTGTAACCCCTCAATCTTGAGAACATCTTAAATGTGTGTTTTATTTCAAGGAACTTAAGATAACATGTTATAGAGAGACAATAGATACATACAGGACGATGACAGACAGTGTAAAAAGAGGAAAAAAAGTTTTCATAAAAAAGCACTCCAAAATGGCTACAATTTGGACATATGTGTGATACTACAGTTAGGATATATGGGTTATTAAAAACAAGGCCTATAAACTAAAGTTGACCCTTGCCTATGTAACTGGAGTTTGTTAAATATTTTACTGATAGGTACATGTTGCAAATTTATTTATAAAATATAGAACAAAGGCAGAATGGAATCAATATTCCTTCCAATACTCCCTAAGTTGCCTACACAATTATTAACCTCTTTCTCCTTACCACTCAACTACAAATTTACTTTGCCTCATATATAACATCAGTGGACACCAACGGTCCTCACTGGAATGTAACTGCTGCTCCTCCACTCACTTTCTGTATTGTGCACATCTCTCTTTTAATAACAGTCTATAAATATTGTACCTTATGTAATCTACTTTGGAACATAGGTTACAAGTTATCTCAACCCATGCTTCTCAGGTATGTGTCCTCAAATTCAACATAATAACTCTTGCTTGATTAAGATGTCTATCTTTGTCCCTTATTTAGGCTGATAATAGAGAATAATAAAGAAATCTAGAAATTTGAAAATAATAAAAATTTCTTTTTGATAACCAATTGATCAAAAAGGAAGTCTAAATAAAATTTTAAAATTATATTGAACTAGGGATTTCCAGCAAGATGGCAGTAGGACAGGTTGGACTATGAGTGTCTCCATAAAACCAAGTATCCATAAAGACTCCCTGCATAAGTGGGTGCTTGCTGGTGGGTGAGTGAAAGTCCATCTGAGGGGAGACTTGGGTTTATACACCCGGGGCTCTCCTCTGGAGGTGACTGCAACCCCTCACAATCCTGAGATTAAAGTTGCTGGTGCACAGGTTTGTCTGCTGCTCTTGGGACTTTCTTGAGAAAAGCCTACTGAATACCGCTGATTCTCAACACCTGGCACTCAGCCCACACTATCACCGGTGACAGCAAAGCGACTGAAGTCCCGGATCTATGGAGAGAGACAATCAGGGAGACTGGAGAGGAGACCCGCTACCAGTGAGGGGTGAGAAAATGCTGGCCAGAGTCATTTTCTCTGTCCCAGGCCCAGGAAGAGGCCTGCATTGCCCTGCCAGTTCCATCCAGCCTCCAACTTGGGACCTAGAGGTAATCTCGTCAAACTCAGAGAAATAGAAGCCCCTCCCCCACACTGGATCAGACACAGGCATGTCAGATCTGAGCGGAAGTCTTGACAGGCAGCAAGCTGGGTGAGTCCAGACCTGACCCACCCTCCTCCCTCAATAGACCTGGGGCATCTTACATAATCCACTTTGAAACACAGGTTACAAGTTTTATCAACCCAAGCTTCCCAGTTGTGTGTCCTCAAATTCAACATAATAACCCTTGTTTGATTATGATGTTGATTAATAACAACCCTATTAGCCTATGCTAAGAGCAGAAGGGTTGGACTGGAGAGCAGAGTTGAAAGGAAGTTGGACTTACAGGAGCAACCTCAGAGTATGTTTTGTTTTTTCTGTTTGTTTGCTAGTTTGCTTATTTTTTGTTTGTTTGTTTTTCTTTTAGTTTTTTCTCTTTCTTTCTGTTTTTGATTACATTTTCATACTTGCTTTGTTTCTGTATTTTATTGCTTTTTTTAGACTTTTTGTTTGTACACTGATATTTGTGAGGGAGAGTACATCAGTAGGGGGGTTTTGTCAGTTTCTTTATTTGTATGATTGCGCATATGTTTTAGTTTGTTTATCTTTTCTGTCTTTGCTCATGTCTCTTTTCATTTGTTAGTTGGTACGCTTATGTTTTCCCTCTTAGTCTTCTCTCTTCCCACCTTCCTCTCTTCCCCCTGCTTCCTTTTTCCATTCTTTTCATTTTTCTTACCTCATTTTGCTTTCAGGAGGAAAACATTAATCCCCACTGCAAGGACAGATTGTAAGGCAATGAGAAGTGGGCTCCAGGAGGCTCACACACCCATCAGTGGATACTGGGATCTGTAGATAGATTCTGAATCACAGCTCCCTCCTCAATTAAATCTCAAAACTGCAAAAAGTACAGCCTCCCCCCCACCCCAGTTCAGTTTCAGAATTGAACAAAGCCAGATAATCCACATAAGGAAGAATAGGAGATTGAACAAAGAGAATAAAAGCTACCCCTTCATCCCTTAACAATAGAACTAAAGAAGAGGGGAAAAAAGGAGGGAGGAAAATCTACACAAATGAAGAAGAGCTAAAAGAAGAATATGGGACTCACACAGATCTCTGGGAGGTCAGCTACTGAGAATAAAGACTTTGGAGCACAAGCAATGAAAAGCCCCCAGTATGGTCTCAAACCACAAACGCAGATAGCAAGGCATTAATTGAGAGAATAAACAGATTTGAAGAGAGACAAAAGGAAAGAATGAAGGAGTTGATAACTGAGAAAACAGCAATAAAGAATACTGTGAATGAAATAAATAACAAACCAATAAGCATGGAAAGCAGAATTAGCCAAGGAGAAGAAAGAATTTCAGAGCTTGAGGACCAAATATGGAACTAATCCAAACTGTCAAAAACATAAAAAAGAAGCTAAAAAGACAGAACAAAACCTTCAAGAGATGAATAATTATTTCAAGAGGCCAAACTTAAGATTAATTGGACTTCCTGAGGCAGAAAGAGAGACAGAGACCACTCTGGAACAAACATGCCATGAAAACTTCCCTGATCACATCAGTGACATGACCATTCAAACACAAGAGATTCATAGAACCCCTGCAAGATGACAAATGAGTAGAACAACTCCTAGACACATAGTAATTCACCTGCAGAAAGTAGGTATAAAAGAAAAAACCTAAAGGCAGCAGGAGAAAAAGATCAGACTGTCTACAGGGGAAGACCAAATAGAATAGCAGCAGACTTATCCACAGAAGCACTTCAGGCAAGGAAAAATTGGAGCCTCGTATTCAAAGTCCTCAAAGATAATGTATTTCAACCAAGAATTACCTACCCAGCTAAGCTAAACTTCATCAGTAATGGAGAATTAAAATCTTTCCCAGACATTTAATCCCTAAGAGCTTATGCTGCCTCCAGACCAGCTCTACAAGAAAGAGAAAGTATTAAACACAGAAGAAAGGAAAAAAAGAATGACAATGCCCTTCACAAGAGGCAGAAAAAAGATTGAAAACACACACAAATCAACCCAAAAGTCAAAAGAAAAAAAAACAAGCAAACAGCAACAGCAATAAACTCTATAAGAACCTCATGTCAGAGATAAACTCTCAAATTTCAATAATTAGCCTGAATATGAATGGACTAAAGGCGCTACTGAAAAGACATAGAATGGCAAGATAGATAAATATCATGAGCTAACAATATATTGTCTTCAAGAGTCTCATCTCACTGAAAGGGCACTAACAGACTCAAAGGAAGAAGGTGGGAGACAAAATTTCAGGCTAAAGGAACACAATGAAAGCAAGAGTCACAATCTTAATATCAGATAAAATGCCCTTTAATCTATCAAAAATTAAAAAATATACAGAAGACCACTGCATAATGAAAAAATGTTCAATCCAGCAACAAGAATTAGCATATAAGCACCCAACATAGGAGCATCAACTTTCATAAAGCAGTTTTTAGGTAAACTTAAAAATGATTTTGACTCTAACACTATCATAACTGGTGACTTAAAAACCCAATTCACAACCCAAGAAAGATCATTAGGACAAAAAATTCAACAAGGAGATCCAGAACCTCAAAGTGACACTTGACCAAATAGACTTAATTGATACCTACAGAACAATTCACCCAACAACCATGGAATATACATTCTACTCATCACTACATGGAATGTACTCTAAGATCAACCACATCCTCGGCCATAAATTAAGCATAAACAAATTCCATAGGACTGAAGCACTGCCATGTACCCTCTCAGCCCACAGTGGAATAAAAATAAATATCAACACCAACAAAGTTCCCCCAAAACCCACAAAGACATGGACACTAAATAAATGAAATCATGAAATAATTAGAAGAAGATACAGATAAGTATTTCGTAATAGAAAATAGCCTGTTGTATAGAAAAGCAAAAAAAAAAATTATAAGGCAAAATACTGAGGATTTAACATATAAAAGTTATATATTTCTATATATAGCTTAGAGTTAAAATAATTTTACATGTGAAATAGTGTTAGTGCCTTTAACATCTGAAAAGCTTTAGTATACCAAGAAGAAAAAGATAAATACCTCAACAGAGATGATATGCTGATAAGCTATGACAAACTGAGAAAAAAATTAATGCTAATAAACATATGAGAAAAATTTAACCTAACTAGAGCAAAGAAATTATAAATTAAAATAGTTTGTGATCACAATTATTTCTTTTTAACATATTAAATTGTCATAGGTTCTCAAAAATGATTTAGACTCAGTGTTGTTGGGGGTATAAATTTGTACATTTTTTGGAGGTCAATCTGACAATACCTACCAGGGACTTTAAAAAATATTCATATTCTTTGACCTGGCACTTCTGTGCTAAAAATCCATCATGCTGCCTGCTTGACATGTGGTACACACTCTATTCTAAGAAGGGTTCAAGCATCTTCATGAACCGGATGTGACAGATCCAAATTCAGGCTGCATGGCAGCAGTGCTGAAATCTCACCAAAAGCCTTGGGCTCAGCAGAGACCATGGAGAGCCCAAGAGCTGCGTGGACAGGTCACAAAACATGCCCCTGAACGTGGCCACATTCCTACTGTTCTTAACTGGAGCAAGGGCAGCATGTTGACACCCACGTGACCCTCCCCCTCGTGTGGGTTTACAGCTGTGGCCACAGGTGCAGTCATGGCACACACTCACACGCCCGCCACTCACTAGTGGTCACACTTGAGTCAGGCACGTCAGGACCAGACTTCCATTTTCTGGAGGCTCGCCATGAGCCCAGCGGCGCCCAGGGTGCTGCTGCTTCTCGGCGATTTTCTGAGCATGGACTCAACAGAAAGTGACCTTGTCAGAGGCCTTGCATCATTTTGGCAAAGTGGATATTCAAGTGAAACAAGGAGAAGCCAGAAATCCTTTCTTCTGGTCACTTTCTGGGGCTGTCCTATGGTTGCTATCACTACTCACTGTTTACAGGGCACTACTCCAGTGACACAGAAATGGCTTCGAGACTGTCTTGGCCACTTATCAAGCATGATTCTCTCATGAAGGCAGCCAGGACTGTGCTGTGTGGGCCTCAGACCTCATACTTGCCAGCCATGGCCACGTGGCATTGCCCCCCTTGTCTCCTCAGCACTCTGTCCCCTATTGTCCTTCCTCCAAGTGTTTGTGTCTTCTGGCTGGAGGCTTTCTGTCCCCAGTGCGCTGGACAGGCAGAGGAGCTAGAGCTGGTGTCTCAGGAGCCACCCTCAGTCCGTCATGAATAGTACTGAAAGCCATCCCTCAGTGTCCCTGCCCCTCTGGCGGGACAAGCTCCAGGAGGAAGGACAGCCTCCTCCTGGTGCCCAGCTGGGCCTGCTCATCAGTGCACTCCACTTGTCCTCTTCCTTTCCTTCCTCTCTCCCCTCCTTGTCTTCCAGAGTCCTTCCCAAATGAAACCACTGGCACTCACATCCTTGGCTCAGAGGCAGCTTCTGGGGAAACCCAGCCTGTGATGCCAAATGAGGACTTTTTTTTTTAAGTTGGAGTCTCACTTTATTGCCCAGGCTGGAGTTCAGTGCCAAGATCATGGCTCATCACAGCCTCAACCTCCTCGGGCAATCTTTCTACTTCAGCCTCCTGAGCCACCATGACAGGTAATTTTTTTTTTGGTAGAGATGAGGTCTCGCTATGTTGCCCAGGCTGGTCTCAAACTCTTGGACTCAAGCAATTCTCCCACCTTGGCCTCCCTAAATGCTGGGATTACAGGCGTGAATGGCACCCAGCCCAATATGAGGACTAAAAAAAACTTTTGAGTTTGTACTTAGAAAATGACAGGAACAGTCACTATTATTTTTATTGTTGCTGATATTGCAGCAATTATACAAGGGATTCCCTCTTGCCTTCATCCAGAGTCACCAATTCTTTACATTTGACTTCATCAGCCATTCTTCTTTCTTCCACTCTGTTCCCCTCCTGCCACCCTCCCTGTCTCTCTCATACACCACACACTGGCATTTCCGGAACCACTGGAGAGTAAATTGAGTATTTGTGCCCCTTTATCCTTCAGTATTTCGGTGCTTATTTCTAAAGAATAAGGATATTCTGTCTCCTAAACACAGTGCAGATACCAACATGATTTCTAGGGTTTCTTCCGACCCTCATGCTCTATGGGTCAGAGCTGTGCTTAGTCACAGGATGCCACATGACATTAAGTCAGCAATTCTTCCTACTTGAGAAAAATACCATTTCCAGAACGAAGCTACACAGTGACAGATAAGCCTGTTTAAGCAGTGAAGACACATCAGAGCCACAGAGGGTGCTCAGGCCTCTGCCATCTGCTCGTCTACCTGCCTCTGTTTGTACTTTCTAAGTATGAGACTCTGTGGTTTGTGATATCATCACCCCACAGTCTCTGTTCCTGGACTTTTTGTCTGGTTTTCGTGAAGATACTTGTTTGACACCCGGGACCAGCCACTGCTATTCCTGCCCATACTGAACTGTCCCTGCTGCACATTTTGAGGGTCCTCTTCAGGAAGTCTGAAAGATGCCTTAAATCTGTCACAGCCCTATTCACACTCATGACCTGTCCCCTCCCCAACCCAGCTCCATCCCAGCCTTCCTGTCTTGGAGAGCAGTTAGGTCACCCATGCTGCTGTGTGTGGACTCACCCTGGATACCTGGCTCCACTTACCCCACATGTCCCACGTGTAATCCATCACCCAGGTCATCAATACTCCCAGTTCTGTTGTCATCACCCCATCCCTGTTTACATGGTCATCACCGTTTCCCTGAACCACAGCACAACTATTTGATTTGGTCTGCCTTCACTGCAGCCCTCCTCCAAACAATTCTCTACCTGCAGCTAGAGTGCACATGCTGACATACACATCTGACCATGGCATATTTCTGCTTGACACCTATCACAGGTTTCTAATCAGCCTTTGAATAAGGACAAACATCCTAGACCTGACCAGCCGTGGTCTGACTTTTCCCCACCTCTCCTGCCCAACTCTTGAAGTTTCTATTTCAGCTGTGCAGCCTTCTTTGGTCTCTGCTCATCACATTCTTTCCTACGGCATGCTGTTCTCTCTGCCTGGAACTTTCCTTCCTTCTTCTCTCTGACTTCCTTCATATCATAATTCACGTCTCCCTCCCTCCCTTGATATGATCCAATCTCACATTATATTTTCTTGACTCACATATCGCTCCTTTCTATAATGGGCAGAGTTGCAATTTTATGTTTTCTTTGTGATTGTCCAAATACTGTCCTCTCCATTGGATTATAAGCTCCACGGGGCAGAGACTGTGGCTATGTGGGCTTATCAGGGTACCAGGGCCTACAGAGTGTGCTGCGCTTAGTGAGTCCTCAGCAAAGAAGAGTAGGCGGCTTGCCTAGTCTGTCTATTTAAGCTAATAAAGTTGCACATATAGCTCTGAGTGACTTGTTTTTTTTTATTAGATAAGAAAGAAGTGACCAGAAAAAGAACTAACTGAGGAATTCAAGCTGTTGACAAGATAATGACATAGTTGACTTGCCTGTGACCTACCCACAGAAGGCAGGCATCACAACATCCTGGACACATGACAGGCAGCACATCCAGAAACCACTCAGAGAACACTCTGGCTAGAAGTCCTGTTTTATATGGACCCAACTGTGATGTTGGACAAGACTGAATGGGTGGCTGTTGCACAGGCTGGACCATTTATAGACACTATTAAAGGCACCAGCATGTCTGTGGAAAGTGACCAAAAGCCTGATACAAACTCCATCCTGAACTTACACAACTGTTTCCAGGGAAAAACCTTCACTGTAGCAGATTCCTTCTCAAAATAGCTCACCACGCCTATTTTCCATCTTAAACCTCTGCTCTAACAACCAGAGCTCATTCCAGCAAGCTATAAAAGCTGGACTGTCAGACACCATCATTTCTGGAAGGGGGCTGTGTTTGATGGGCTCTGTGTGAGCATGCGGGCAGACACCATGTAAGAGCAGTCATCCCATCCTCACCCCCAGGAAGGGCCAGGTGGAAGGATCGTGATGCCCAGGGCATGGTGCTGGTGGGGAACAGCCGTGATACCTGCTGGCTCCTCCTGATAACTGTGTTAGTCTGTGCTCAGCCTCAAAATGGTCTGCTGACTGGGGAGTGGCTGCCCTCTGTGGTACAGGCCCCAGCACCCTTCACAGAGGCTTAACTAAAGACTTGGACATAAGCAGGAACACATATTGGAGGCAGCTACTCTGTCCCAGCCCTCCTCACATTTGTACTACAAATGTTTGCCTTTGCTGGAAATAACGGAGCTGGACTGAGGTGCTTCCTGGCATGGTGGCAGAGGTCCTGAGGCCCGTGTCACACAGATCCAGGACACAGATGGGTTCACGTGGCACTACCACGGTTGCCGACTGCCAAAGCTTTCTTCTCTGGACTGAAGCAGAGTCTGTAGAAGTGACCTTCCCTGTCTGGCATCTGTGTCACTGCCACATCCCTGAAGGATATGCCAGGACGGCACTGTGAGAGAACCAGCCCCACTTTTCTGGCTACAAAAACTGCTGAAGTGGAACTAACTGGCAGATTATATTTTTTTAACTCACTAGAACAACACAGAGGCAGCCTTAAAAAAAGAAAAAAGAACAACGTTTAAAAGCAACTTCAGCAGGAGGAGGCGACTGCTTAACTTGCTAAGGGGAGTGCTGTGGTCCCATGGCTACTGTTCTCAGTAATTCTGACTGCCTCATGAGGATGTGTTCACTTTAGTGTCCATTTTAATACAGGCTGTGGTGCTGTTGGGTGGGATTATCACAGTGAGGGCTGCCTGGGAAGGATGGCCACAGCGCCTCTCTCCCACCTGGCCACAGCCCGGTACGCGACACCCTGAGGTTTCAGAGTGGAAAGGACGGACTGAATCCAAACCTGCCACTTGCCCTGGGTGTGGTCGTAGCCACGCAACTTTGCATGTCCAAGTTTTGGTTTCTTCATCTATGAAATAGGATGATAGTAACTATTTCAGGATTGTTACAAGAAATACATGAAGTGACATATTTAAAGTATCCACCAGAGTTCTAGGAGCTTAGTAAACATTCAGCCAATGGTGGCTCCTTCTGCCAGGCCCCATCTAGGTGCTTCGAGGAAGACCAGGGTAATCTGGGGCCCCCATACCTGGTCCACGTGTGTGGAGTATGAAGTTGCTGTGCTCTGCACAACCCCAGGGGCCACTCACGTCCCCACTTACTGCCCAGTAAGAACTGGATAATTGTTGTAAGGACAAGGCAGCTGTTTGTTTTCACTTAGGGAACACTTATCATAGTGATAGAAGGATAAAAACTAAGTGATTCAAAAGTATTTTTCTCTTTTCCCTATACTTTTCTACATTTTTTTCTTATATTTTATTACTTTTTCATAATCTACAGACTCCAAATTTCCCATTTTCTTTGGAGCCCTACAAGAAGCTTGCAATGAACAAGGATTTATTATTAATGTGATCTAAGAATCTTTGGTCCCACAAACTTACATTGCTTTAAGAAAAGGTGAGGTAAGGATTCTACTCCTTCACTTATCAGTAGTAGTGGTGAGGAAAAGTGAAGTTATAAAGGCCTTGGAAAACCCAAAGTTCTGGGTTTGAATTCTGAATCTGACTGTCACTTTGAGGATGAATTTTCTTTCATTACAGGATCATCATAACACCCACTGCCCAGTGGAACAGTGAGGCTGCCGTGAGACCATGCACGTGGAACACATGGACGTAGCCACTGTGCCATACAGCGTAAAACTCTCTTGCCCCGGCTGTTCATAGTTTGATCTTCTTTTTAAAAACCATGGACTGGTTTAGGAATGAAGACGACATCTTTGAAATAATGCGCATGCAGATCTTGGTATATAAAAATGAAAATAAACCTCGTGACCTTGCTGTTGATTATTCCTGTTGAATAATACCATGCATTCATGTGTTTGGTGAGGCACTAACTTTTTACCCAAGACACTTACATGTTTTAGTGATGTGATGCTATTTTAAATAATCATAAAGCACAGTCTCACACACACATGAATCAAGTCTCAATCAGCACACTTAGTTTGCTCATAGTGCCCCTGCCTGTGGGTGGTTGATACCAGGACAGTGGAATACAGCAAACCCAGGAACTTGGGAAGGGACTGTGCCAGTGGCTGGAGTGACAGAGAGGATGGGGAGAGCATGCGTCATGTGCCACAGGGCAGCACTGTCAAGATCTCTGTTGCCACTCCAGGGCAATGGGCATCTGTGGCAGATGGTAGGAGGGTGGTACAACAGGAAGACGTCAAGAACTACCAAAGAGTAAAGGAGGAGAGCTCAAGTGGCACTCTAAACCAAGCAGTGGCCTTGACCCAAACAGTCTTTTTGCTTTTGGCTGGAGAAGTGGGAAATAAATGCTAAAATGCCTTTGAACATGTGCAGGAGGGAAAACACGCAAGACGGCTCACCCAGCTACTAGCAGGCACACACTCTTCCTCTCAGAAGAGTTCTTAGCCAACAAATCTGTAGCAGCTTAGAATTTTCTATGGAAAATGAGAGAAAAAGTAAAATTCCATGGAATTTAATATATGTGGTTCATCAAGATTCAGTTAAAACGACTTTGGGGACAGTGTCAGGCCTCTAGATAATGATGGTGTGAATGTCAGACTTAGTAATACAA